>NW_015148971.1:3617765-3634261 GCF_001465965.1 Polistes dominula | reverse complement strand
GTATCCTACCCTTAGGATGACGATGTATAAAATAAAATTAAATAAAAAGTCTGAAAAGCTGAAACATACTAAAGACTATATTACAATATTTCCTGTAAATCATTTCTGAAGGCAGGTCACACATTAAAACCATTGAATATTTTTGATAAAATAGTAGTTGTAGAATTTATCAAAGAATGCAACTATTGGCTTGCATTAAATTACATACCAAGTATGTAATGTTAGTAAAAATATTAATTAAAAATCTTTAAAGTTGTCTAAATAAAACAGTAATTGTATCAGCAAACTCAATAAAGAATAACATAAAAAATAAACCACTTTTTATACCATTCTATGCAATGAAAACTTTTTAAACTATTAAAATCAAAACGAAAACGTTAGAAATAAAATTATTAAATAATTTAATACGCCTTATTTTCGTTAATGTTGTCTCGTTGAAAGATAGAAGGCGAATAAGAGGTACGTTACTACGTAACCTTGGTAGAAGAGACCTCGGGAGTGTCGAACGCTCGGCTATTATACCTATGTTATCGGCTGTTTACGTTTTGTCGTTGACTCGAGAAATACCTGGAAATATAAATACACATTTATAATAGCCTGTATGTCGAGTGTATTGTTTTCTTATTCTTCCTCTCTCTCTCTCACTCCTTCTCTCTCACTCTTTCTATAGTATTTCTATATGCTTATATGCTTATACTTAACAGAAATAATGCTAACCTCGACGTATATGGAGAAGATAAAGAAAGTTGCCACCAGATTAAAAGGTTAGTGAATTCGCGTTGTGAATGCTCAGAAAGCTAAAAAATAAGAAAAATATGAAAAAACTCACGTATAAAAATCTTGCATGTAACTATCATTTAATATATAACATTTGTTATATATCATTTCATTATATAACATGACATATCACATTTGAAATATAACATTTGATATATAACATTCGTTATATATAATTTAATATATAACAGGAAGGTGTACGTTAGAATATTAATTGAAACAATTACCTGAAATGAATGGGATAACAAAATCCGCTGCAACAAGTATACAAATGACAGATTAAAGAATTCGAAAGATTCGCCATATTGATATGCATAAAACAGGCGCGTATGACTGGCGCGAAAATGCTGCATGCGCGAGAATGCTGCGCAGTAGATCTTTTTTCCACCTATAATAAAGAAAAATTTCGAATGATTAAAAATACGATAAAGGAGCATAAAAATTGTCAAAATATACTCAAAAAATCAAAATTGATCCTTATATCCTTTATATATTGTAATAGGAAGGTGTAAACCTTACAAAATACCTTATAATTATCTGATATTTAGGTAGGTATTTACTAAAAGAACAAAATAAAATAATGCGAACAAAAAACACCATAAAGTTAAGGAGGATGATGTATGAGAAAAATAAAGAATAAACAATTTCATTGCATGTAATATAAATAAATGCTGCTACCTGTTCTACAGAATAATATAATATAATAATATATATATATCGTTTTTTTTTAAGTTTGTTTATTCAAATTTTCGTAGGTAATGAAAAAGTATTAGTAGTAGTAGTAATAAGTAGTAGTTGCATGTTAGAAGGAAGAGAATCTAATGGGAAGTCGAGGAGGATCCTTAATTAAGAGAGGATCTTAGAGGCGGAAATTAAGGTTATGCACGGCAGCTCGCGGTAGTATAAGCAATCGTGCGTGTCTATCGGACAAGAAATTGACTGATATGTTGTTGAAAGAAACTTTGATAAGAAAAAAGAAAAAGTAAAAGGAGAAGAAGAAGAAGAAAAAAGATGATAACGATAATAGATGATGATGATGATGATGATGATGATGATGATTATGATAAAAGTCAATACGAATACTATAAAAACAAAATATTCAACATGTATTTAGTCATTTAAAAATAAATGTTTTAGAAAGTATGTTAACGGATTAATATTTAATAAATATATGATAAATTTTGAAAAATTTGGTAAAATATAATTAAAATTTGTGTTATCAAATATAATTTTTATTTAATTATTATGATTTTAGAAGTTTCTTGATTACTAATTTTTAAGAAAACTTAAGCAATTAGGGAGAATATTAATATCTCGTTGATCATTAATTTTTAATAGCAATATTGGAAAATTTAGAAAATTTACATATCGTATACACGATCCTAACGATATATATTCCAAAATTTACACGAAATGAATTATCATAACTAATTAATATTAATCAACTAATAAAAATATGAAAAAATCCGAAAATATTGGAAATAGCAAAACTTAAAGTATACACTGTCACAAACATAATTATAATTTAACTATTACAATCCTAAAAATCTCTTGTTTACTAATTTTTAAACAAACTAATAAAGAAAAAAATATAACACACCAATTAATAATAAAAATATTAATAATAGAATAGAAACTTACCCTAGTAGTACAAAATATTGAAAAATATTGAATACATGTGTATGTGTATGTATTCATTGTATTCAATATTTTTCAATATTTTGTGCTACTAGGGATTGTTAATATTAAAATTGAATGATCGAAAAACAATAAATAATAATATATAAATAATTCTATTTTTCACAATAGGACAAAAACCTTGTTAAACCTAATCTAACAATATGTTAAGATTCCCATCAAAATCAATTTGAAATAATGAAATAATATAATAACTAACAATATTATGAATTAATTAAAAGTATAAAAATATTAATCACATATTAGGTCATTTGAACGATCAAATTTCAATGAAAATCAGATAACAATATACACGGTCTATTGCCTTGATTAAACATTACTCTCTGACTACGTAACTGCCGAAGAATCCAACCTGATAAACTTGTACAGAAGAGAAATACTTCCCTTCCTCCCTTCCTCTCTTCCACCCACCTTCTCCCTCTTATCTCTCTCTCACTCTATACTAACTAAATTCATCCCCGTAAAATAAACTTATGTTAGCGTATGGTTATGCGGGCTTCCTTTCGCCCATCTCGTTCCTTCGTGGCTTACCAAAGTTAATTACCTTATGTCGGAAAGATTCTGCAGCTTGTTACGCAGATTTCGGCATCTCCTTTCCAAAGATGAACTCTGTCGGTCTACATTTAAAACATACACATACATATATATATATTATGCACATGTTCATACATACTTACATACTTAAATGTACATACACGTAAACACAAATTCGGCAAACTTTCGTACTAGTTGATGATGCTTTTTGAGTTTGATTTTGATTCACCTTTCAATTTTACGCTTGCGTTAATCATTTCGATGAATCAAATATCAAGTCGAGTATTCGCGGTTATCATTTACTACAAGTAATATTAGATTTTATTAATTTCTATATATTTATCCTCTTTTTTAATTATATATTATAAATATTAACAAACATTGGGATTATGCACATATTTTTATTATTTTATTATTTATATTATTGTATTGGTTATAGTTTATGTACTTACCCAAAATCCCAGGTCTTCAACCATTTTGCAAAAAAAACACAGGGTATAAATTTCGCAAAAATTCTTATATTCACTTATTTCTTTTCTTTTTTTTTCTTTCAGTAGCATAATAGTTAGCGAAATAAAAATTAAGAACATTGCCCGACCCGTAAGTCGTACCATGTATATTCATATTCATAAAAGTACAATGTATATTCTCATACTACTACTACTACTATTACTACTACACAAGTGTGTAAAGTTTGAAAAGAATCTGAGCCTCTCGTAAATGGTCCTGACCCTTGTAAGTTATATTTAATTTTATATTATTAAGAGTTACAATTAAATATACAGAGGATTTCAGTTTTTATTCATTCTGGTAAAACTTTTTATGTGAACTTTTTCCTTAATATATATAATACGACGGAAAAATTAAAAAAAAAAAATAGAATTGAAATATACTTAAACATTAAACATATTTGTATTAATATAAATATTTGTATAAATATATAATATTATAATACTTAATTATATAGGTATACATCAAATGTATTCAAATGTTTATAACAAAATCATGAATTATTTTTAATATGAATTGTTTAAACAAAAATAATAAAGACAAATTATTTGAAAATATGATTGTTTTAAAACTATGATAATAAATTGAATTACTTTGTAAAATATTACGAGAATAAATGTAAAAGATATTTTAATAAAGATAATTATAGTAGATGAAATATCTATAATGATGATCATATTACCGCTGATGTTTCTTTAAACTTTTCCTTTCTCTCTTTATCGATATTCTTACAAATGTGTAGGAAATCTTCTAAGAGAGTTTTAAGCTTTTCCTTTAGTTTCTTACCTTTATGTACTTAACTGTTCCTTCATTCCTTGCTCGTTGGTTGGTTCGTTCGTTCGTTCATTCCTTAGTTCGTTCTTTAGTTCGTTCGGTCGTTCAGTCAAGAATTCTATGATATCAGCAAATTTGATCTAAAATTGCTTCGGTCACGCACGACACCGACTCACTTTACATTCAATCGCCGAACAGGAGATAGAAATAAACGTGCATGTACATACTTTACACCAAATTTCGATACTAAAAATCAACTGTTCTTCGATCTTTTACACGATAGAAAATTAAATTTAAAAAAAAAATACTAAAATAAAAGAAAATCTATTTGTCAAATTTTCTTTGTAATTATAAATAGTTCGAAAAATATTTTCCTTAATATCTTAAAAAGTAGTTGCATTAAAAAATCAAATAAAAAAAAAAACAATAGAATCGATTGTTCGATTTTAAATTTAAAAAACAAAAAATCTATTTGTTAAATTTTCTTTAAATTATAAATAGTTTTAGAAATATTTTTCCACTAATATTTTCAAGAAAATAGTTTCATTTAAAAAAAATCCATTATAATATATATGTTAAGGAAATAGATTGAAATCGATAAAGAAACTTAACCCTTTCGCTACGGGGCGGATCTCCGCCGCGGTACTCCCGCAGTACGGCGCGCTACACCGAAACAGTGCACGGTGCACGCAACCGATCGCAGCGGTCGCATCAACGCCTTATTGTAACCTGCGTTCTTGGCTGGTACTTTCGACGAAAAAACTTGTTTTAAAACTGAGTATTTATAATTTATTAACATGCGCACTTTTATTTACTGAGATCAAATGATATTACACAATATAATAATATTATACAACATGATATAAGCGTATGATTAGAATTGATTTTAATAATGATACTGCGTGTGGTATTTTTCAAAACATGGTGTTGCGCATAGGCCAACATCACAAATCTTACATTGATATCGCGATTCCCTCCTCTTATCATTTTTAGTACAGACTACACACTTTTGCAACNACGGGTTCTTACGATTTGTAAGCACTAACGTAATCCGCACAGACCGTTCGAGCCGRTGTCGTAAGACTGATGATCGAGGCATTTGGTTTATTATTGAAGCCCGTAAAAAACAAATGATGCAAAACGAAAGACTCACGCGGCATGTCTAGAGTGAGATACTCTATACATAGCAACTGCAGGCGCTTATCATATATACAATTACGCGACATCTTTAGTGGGAGCGACTATAGCCGCTCGTAGTATCTCAGCGGCATCACATGGAAAGCGACTATAGTCGCCCGTAGTACCTGAGTGGCATCACATGGAGAACGACTATAGTCGCTCGTAGTAGCGAAAGGGTTAAGAAAGGATCTAAAAGGAAGGAAATTTAGCGACAAATCAGATCCATTAGATTCGATCGATCGAATCTAAAACCTAGCGTGTCYATGCTAGAAAGAACAAAAAGCATTTTGAAGCTGATCTCTGACCGAGACTCCAGATTTTCGTGAAAGCTACGGTTTCCTAAAGGGCGGATCTACGACAAAGACTACTATGCTTGCATCAATTCGTACGATCTATCCTCCCTCCCTCCCTCCCCCCCTCACCCCGCGAAATCCTGACTCTACATTTAAACGTAAAATCATTTCTCGATCTGAGATTCAATTCAACGTTTTATCAAACCAACAAAAAAAAAAGACTTTGATTTTAGCCAAACTATTATTTACATATCGACAATAAAAATGATACGAACAAATTGATTTAACTACTCCATCTCTTGAAAACGTTTTTCGTATGTTTCAAATGTTTACCAAAATTTCATCGAGAAATGTTTTGAATAAAAACAAAAAAATAATTCAAATATCCGATGATATTGTAACACTTTAATACCAAGTATACATTATTGTACATTATTTTTTATTGAAGTGAAATCATTCAAAAAAAGATCAATTAAAATTAAAAATCAAATCAAAAATTCTAACGACAAATTATAAATCATTCAATGATCTATAAAATTGAATTAAATCACAAATTGTATCTTAAAAGAACCGACGAGATTTTTGTCAATAACACTGCCTAGGATAAAATGATCATAGAAAAATTGTCTATGACTCGTTGAAATATAGAGAGAGAAAAAAAGAACAAATAAGCATAAAACAAAATCTGATCGATATCGTAAAAGTAAATAAGTCGAATAAAAATCACAAAATAAACAAATAAATAAATATAATATCAAATTTTCTCTATGATATCCTATTGAAACGAATAAACATACACTTACTCAAATAGACCAACGTTAAATGTAATATACATACATACTTATACACACACATAGTCGACTATTACTTTTCACGATTGAAGAATCTCCAAAAGAAAAGTTTGCATTAAAGCAGCGTATTTAACAAACACGAAGAGAGAGAGCACGTTTATATCAGCTGAAAGTACCTTCCGAGTCCCAAGCCGATAAGACCGGCTGGTAATGAGTAATAGGCTGCTTATTTTCAAACTTTCTTTCCCGAGATGAGAGAAAAAGAGAAAGAGAGATATAGAAGGAAAATCGTAAAGGATGTTAGTGGAAAAAGCAAGAAAGTAAGATGATGAAGTGAGCCAAAAGAAAAAGAGAAAGAGGAAGATGGAAAGAGAGGTAAGAGAAGAAGGGGGAAGATGCGGATGAGGGTGAGGAGGGGAGGAGAGGGGCAGTATGCCCCGGTTGGGAAGTACTGCTAGATAATACTATTAATTTTCTTCCAAGAATCGTAAAATTACGATGAAACTTTAAATTGGATATTTTATCTGATAATCTCCCGGACGGTGCTTATTCGTCTCGCTCATTCTTTTTAACCCCACCCCACCCCCTCTCCTTCTTCTCCTTCTCCCCCTACCCCTCTCTTACTCTTACTCACTCTCTCTCTCTCTCTCTCTCTCTCTCTCTTACCTTCTTTCTTTTTCTTTATATCTTTCTTTTACCATTTTTTTTCTTTATCTACATTTGGTTTTGTAACACGCGCGATTATTCTCTCTCTATATCATTATATTATATAAGATTCAAATGATATGAATGTTAATATAGCTCCCTTGTTATTAGTATTATTAATAATTATTATAATTACTATTAGATTTTGATGTAATTTTAAATATTATTCTGTGTCTGTAAAAGTGTATTCGGATATACCGAAATTATTGAAACATTATTATTATTAATTATATTAATAATACTCTTGTTAGATCAATTATTGATCATTTAACTAAAATGATATTTTTTTAATAAATCAGTTTGTTCTGGAATAAAATCGATAATAATTTAAAGTTGAATAATCTTAAAAAAAAAAATATGTTTACACGTATAGGAAATTAGAAAAGTTTTTTTTCCATTACAAATAAATATCAATTATTTACAACTTGCATCGAGGATTGAATACTTTTGTGACTATGTTGCATATGTGTATTTAAATAATATAATTTAGTTGAATTAGTTGACTAAAATGAAAATGGAGAAATGTTCGTATAAACGAATATAATATAATATAATATAATACAATATTTAAAAGTAAAACAAAACGATCAACTCAAAGTAGATTAATCAAAGTAAAGCCAAAGAAGCATAACGCAACAGGTTGTTAATAGCATAGACTCGGGGGGGGGGACTCTTTGTTTGTAATAAACGCTATTTAGAAGATATATTGTGGTTACCACCACTGAAAGGAATATACATTAACATGATTTCTACGTGAAATATTTTCTACCAGGTAGAAAGAAAACGAAACGAACAAAAAAAAAACAAAATAAATAATGATGATGGAAAAACAAAAACAAAAAAAACAACAAGAAAAAGAGTAAAAAGTGAAAATCGAAGAAAGAAATCGAAATCAATGAAAAGTAACTAACGAATTGGGATTTGGGGAAAAGGAGGAAGTGGGGGTAGTTTAGGGGAGAGTAAAGGAAACGAATGGATAGATAGATGGATGTCCATCGAATTGATCGTTAAGAAAAATCTTTGGAAGAAAAAAAAAAGGAAAAAAAAGGGTCGAAGATGAACAGTAATTACCGGATTCATGAGGTCGTTAACTCTCGAACGAGTGTAAAATCAAGATCACAAGAAGAAAACGCGCAAACTCTTCTTTCCCTTACCCCTTCCAAAACCTCTTTACTTCTCGTTTTCTTTCTCCATCTCTTTTTCACTCTCTTTCTTCGAAACTTTTCCACGTTAGCAGCAAGCAAGCTCGAGGCTAGTAAAGGAAAGATTTTAAATTCTCATCGGACTCTATACAACCAAACATCAACGAACTAACACACTGACGAATAATATGTATATATGTTATACGTAGTGGTGAGAATGAAGTTTGAAGCTTTTTACCTTAAAGCACAAACAAAACGCTAATTAACGACAGGAGGTATCGTCCTTGTCATCGTCTCATAAGAGAGTAGACGCTAATTGGATTATAATATGAAAATAAAATTGTTACGGAATATCAACGAAAATCTTCACCTTTTGTTAGGATTCTCTTTTTTCTTTTTCTCTCTATCCTTTTCATTTCTTTTCATTTCTTTTCTTTAATGAATCGACTTGTTTTGTTTAAGAAAAGAAAAAAATATAATTCATGTTTTTGTTGTTGTTGTTGTTGTTATTATTTGATAAGTATTTTTTTATGAAATAAATTAATCAATACATATACAATATTATTTTGTTGAGGGAATATATACATGAAGGAGATGTATTATTATAAATACCAAAAGTTTATTTTAAATAACAATTTTTATAGAGATAACAATTTATTTTTTGTTAATATATTTTACTAATTTAATTTCTATTAAAATTTAATATATCGATTTATTTAGATAACAATTGTTTTAATTGGTATAACACTTTATAACGATTTAACCGATATTTTATTTATTATAGTATTTTTACATTATTATACCAACATGTTAATATATTATTTATTATTATATAATTATATATATACATATATTAAATATTATATTTATACACTATTATTAAATGAAAAATGTTAATTATTTATTTAAAATACTGATCAAATAATTAACCGACAAACAAACAAAACTAACCTCCTCAAACATCCCCTTTAAAAAGAAAAACAACCTTGTTGTTGTATTAAAACTATAAGAAAATTTGTGTAAAAAAAGAAGAAAAAGAAGAAAAATATCTGAGTACGTCATCGAGGGAAAAAAATTGTCAGCTTTTATGATCCTCATTTCCTTTCTCTCTCTCTCTCTCTATCTCTCCTCTCTCTCTCTCTCTTTTTAATATACAATATTAGTATAGTATAGTATATTCTTCTATTCTTAGGGTATACAAATGTCAGAACATTCCCTTAGCAAAAGGGCAAACTCTTAAAACGAAGTAGAGACAAGCCTCGAGATTTCTGGGTTGCTTTTCCTCCGCGACGCATTAACCTTAACGACCTTTTAGCTAGCGTTTTTTTTTATCCTCCTCCCCCCATCTTACCTCACCTTCTCTTACTTCTTTCTTTCTTTCTTTCTTTCTTTCTTCATCCTTGGTCTTCCTTCTTTCTTGTACACTCCTTGAACACGCGGATTTTTTTCCTTGCCAGTTCCTGAGATTGCCGTGTCGCCAGCTCAGCGCCTCTTAATGTTACCTTTTTTCTGTCCACCTTATATCCTATCCATCTCTACACTCTTCAACCCTCTTCCCTTCTCCTCCTCCTCTACACACCTCCGCTATACCCCTAACTCTAGCCCTACCAACCGCCCCCTACAACTTCTATCTCATTTTTTTTCTTCTTCTTCTTCTACTTCTACTACTACTACTACTACTACAACTATTACAACTACTATTACTACTATTACTAACACAACCATAACAATCCACTCACTTTTCTCTCTGTAGTCACTTTTCTACAGTAACCTGTTATACCAACGTTAAAGACTTGATACACTATTAGCGCTTTTTATCCAACCTTCCAATCTTCCAACCTACCTACCAACCTACCTACCAACCTACCTAGCTACCACCACCACCAACTTAACCAACCATCATCTTTCTACGACATATTCCGGGCATTTTTGCTCTACCCTCCGGGTAGACAAAATGTACTCCAAGGACTTTGCCCTATAACTCTCTCTCTCTTTTCTCCTTTCCACTAGTAGCAACTCTGACGTTACTGGTACTACTGCTTTTGCTGCTTTTGCTGCTTTTGCTGTTGCTATTGCTCTTGCATATTGTAGAAAATAACAATGGGAATAAACACAGGGAGTTGGTGGAAGTAAAAAAGGAGAAAGAAGCATTGTAATGGGAACGTAATTAGAGACACGTCGTTTCTTGTTTTCCCTTATTTATGGGAATCGAAGAAATACAATCTTTTAACTTGTTAAAGTAAAAAAAAAATATCCGAGATTTATCTATCTACCCGTACAAATGGTAAAATAAAATAAGGAAATCTAACGATTGCTATTTATTCTAAATGTGTAAAAAAAAAAGAAACCTAAAAAGAAAAACAAAAAAGGAACAAAAAAAAGGGCGAATAAAAAAAAATAAAAAAATAAAAAGGGAGAATGAAGAAGAAAAATGTAACTAAGTCAAGGTAGAAGCGTAAAAGCATTCTAAAGTGCTAACCAAATTGCAAAACGAAAATAATACGCTACCTGGCTATAAACTTTTCTTTCTTTCTCTCTCTCTCTCTCTCTCTCTCTCACATGTACAGACACACACATACATAGACCCCCTATATATACTTGAATACACACATACTTAGGTACAGATACATGCACGGTTAAAGATACATGTATGTATACATTCTTTCTTACTCTCTTCTCAGCTACAACGTTACACAACTTCAACAGATAGTTCGTCCCACACGAAACGTTCGTCTTTACTACGTTCCAGCAACTCGCAAAAATAGTTCTCGCCTCCCCACAAGCAGTCGGAATCTCGTTTGCGAGAAACGCGAGCGGAATATCGAAGAACATTTCCTAAGAACGAGGCCAGACTTTTCCTAGAAAACTCTATTCGCGTATGGCTCAAATGCAGTAAGTAGCCGCATACTGTACGAGAACTCATATAAAAGCCCATCGACAAATATAAAGATAAAAAAAAGAAAAAGAAAAAAAGGACACCATTTATTTCTTTTTTATTAAATAAATTATTAACGTTTATCTATCAATATTATTTACATTAAGGATTATTATCTTATTGTTGGAAATTCATCATCTTCGTTATCTTTAATAAAATGTTACATAAATGCATTTCAAATATCAAAGAAATGAATAATTCATTAATTATTTTAGTATCGATTACATTATACGTTTATTTATGTTGTATAACATTACACCGTTGAATTGATAAAATGCAAAATGTCCAACGAAAGTTTACTTACGTATGTGAGTAAATATTTTTGCATTCTTTCATATACGTAAATAAAATTATATCTATAATACTTATCAATATAATTGTACTACTTGTAACGAAAATTTTAAGAATTAAAAAAAGAAGATATTAAGATAACACATCATTTTTATTAATTATAAATAAAATACGAATAATGAAAGTATCTCGCTTATTATTAAAGTAATCTATATATTTCAATATGTTTATAAAACTTTGAGACCAATATTAGTTTTAAATACAACATCGAAATAATATTTTTTCAATCTTTCATTAAAACGTCAACTTATACCAATCTCATAATGAACGATCCATTATTATATATGATAAGTAAATATATATCAGTACATACTCGTATTTACGATTTACATTTATATAGAAAATACATTTACATAGAAAAATATATTTACAGACATTTGTAATTATATATTTATAGACTTTATGGTGTGTTATTAGCAATTTCAGTCATTTGCCCTGAATACGAATTGCTTTGAATCGACCAACGAATTCACATGAAACTCTCATCGATATTGAGATTGGATTTTTTAATATCAATCTCACTACTACTACTACTACTATTACCATTACTAATACTCTTTTCTCTTTCTGAGCAATATCATGGATTATGTTGACCGATCACATACAATTATTTCTTCGTAAAATTATATATTCGATGGTAGATAATAATAATAATTATCGATTATCTGCTGCTATAGAATATTTTTTATTTTCTATTTTCAATAAAACTAAAATTAATTATAACGTATTCGTTATATTGATAATAACTACGTTTTAACGAGCATCAACACAGAAAAGCTTTATTTACAACATTTCGAAAGGTCTATTACATTGAGAGTGCTTTCATAATTGATCATCGTAAATTATTATACTGTATTATATATCTCGAAGAAATTATTATGTTTAAGTTGTTTTCTATTTTTTAATGAATGAAATATTTATCCATCGTTTCGTATATTATATTTGATTTATTATTATTAATTAATACCGATAGCAAACCGAATTTATGAAAACAAAAAAAAGAGATAATATTTGTAAATAAAAATTTCATCATTTAACAAAAATTCTTACACACATTTTTGAACTTATATTTATATATAAAAATATAAAATAAAATATTTGTTGAATCAGTAAGGAATTTTTTTAATAAAATATTTTGTCTGGAATAATAAAGCTTCTGTTCTCGTAAAAATCGAACTATAATACATGAGAATTAAAAATTCTAAATAAAAAAATACCACCCAAAAAAAAACTATCTCATATATTTATATACATTTTTTTAATCGCTAATAAAATAACTAAGAAATATGATCCATGTATAATACAATATTGATGTAACCACATATTTCAAAATTAAAACGTCATAAATGAATAAATAAAATTAAAAAAAGGGAGAAATAATTCGCGAACACATTTGAATCGTAAAATATGTTCATGTTTAGAAAACAAGAACAACAAAAACAACAAAACCCCCGTCTGTTTTCGAAAGAATTGAACTGCATAAAAACTGAAAATTCTTCCAGCTTGAGAATAAGGATGAAAGAGGTGGGAAAGGAGGTGGATGAAAATATGAAAAGAAAACGATTCGCGTAAATTCGTCGGAGAGATATTGAACGGTTAAGTGAATAAACGAAACAACGATAAAGAAAAAGAAAAAATATGAAAATAAAAAATATATAGAGAGAAAAAGAGTAGGAAAAACATACATATAATATAAAGATAGGGAGGACTGAATGTATATAGTTGAAAGGAGATGAGGAAGAGAATGGAGGATGAGGATATGAGGATGTGAGTATGAGGTTACGAGTAGGGACGGTTAAGGGTTATGTGAGGGTGAGGGTTACCCCTCCCTAAAGAGGGGTCGCGCGTGAAAGAATACGAAATTCTGCGGAGCGTGCACGTTGCTCGCGTATCTGCACCCAAGGGTTGGTAGGTAGGTAGGTAGGTATGTATATTCCAAGCGTTCCCTGTAAATTTTCCAGGTGAACGCGGTCCGCGTAAACTCGCGCACGAATAAATTCATTCGTTATGAGAGAGAGAGAGAGAGAGAGACAGAGAAAGAGAGAGAGAAGTTCCCCGGTCGTTTGCCGGACGTTATCGAACGAAGCACGTCGGAATTGCTTAACGAAACGGAATTACTGCTTACCTTCATGATGCACTTGTTGTCCCTTCTTTTCATCTCTTCTTCTTTTTCTTCTTCTTCTTCTTCATTTTCTCTATCTACTTCTTTCTCCTTCTTTCAAATCTTCCATCATTTTTTTATTTTTCTCTTTTTACCTACTACTACTCTTCGATACTCTGCCTTTTGAATTTTTTTTTATGTTTTTTTTCTATCTCGTTACTTCTCGAACTTCTTCCGAACAGAGTTGTCTCTTTTCCCCGAGGCTAAAAGATTGTTTATTATTATTATTATTATTATTATTATTATTATTATTATTATTGTTTTGTATTATTATCGTTTTTATTTGTAATAAGATATTACGGGTAATGATTGTGTTTCTTTGTAAACTGATATGATAATTAAATATTTAATTGATGTCTATTAATAATATAAATGTTTTTGATATGTTATTTACGAAACAGAACATTATGTAATATTATGCGTTATGTTTCAATTTAAGAAGTGAAAACTTCTTTAGAATCGGGTGATTTGGAACGTGAAACGCGATGAAACGGAAATACGTCGTTGAAAAGAAATAAACATATATATTAGGTCTACCGGAAAATTCTGTCCGTTTTTAAAATAAAATAAAATAATAAATTATTCCTAATTTGAAGAATTAATTAATTTAATTACTTTTGAACTCTTGCCAACATAGTGGCAATTTGTATATTCCATTTTCAGAAATGGGGTCTTACCCCTAGTGACGAAAAATTAAACTAATGTTTGTTTGAACGGACAGAATTTTTCAGTAGACCTAATACATCTATAGGATTTATAAAATAAATTTTTAACTTGATAATAATATTATAATAAATAAACCCTACAATTATCTTACTCCTGATACTCTGCATCAGCTCATTCTCTTCAAGAGTAGTTATTTGAAGGTTTCATTTCTACCGTGTGTGATCTGCACACACACACACCTGTTTTTTTGGTAACCATATACGTAATATATACATATATAGGTTTACTAACATTATAAAACATTCGTAAAGACACAAACTATTCCTCTAAAAATTAATGTATTATGTGTCTTAAAGAAGGATCAACGCTACCGATCAAAATGATTTGACCACGTGAAAAAATTAAAAAATTTTGTATAATAAATAAAATGAAATAAATTGTATGTCATTTATTTTCGTTACGAGAAAAAAAAACAACTAAAATAAATGGACTTTGATTGAAAACAACTCGCGCGAATAAATAAAACAAAACTTAACCGTATATGCTTATAAAATATTTCAACAATGTGTGCATTTCATACTGGAAACTTGTAAAAATATAGCCAAAATAAAAATTTATTATAAACTCGTAGGGACATCCATTGAGTTGTATGTACAATATTTTACAAAAAGCCTACGAAACTTGTAAAGCATCGGCAAGAAAAGGACAAAACAAAATGTAACATAAGCCCACATACCCATTGAATTAATACGCGTAAAATATTTAATAAAAAAAAACCTACGAAAATGTAACACAGGCAAGGGAAAGATACATAACATAAATCCTTATTTCCAGACATTCCTATTTAATTAAAATATACCAATAATTATAACATCAAATCAAATGAAAAAAAAACAAATATCTTATAAAAAAAAACTACATTTTCTAATTCATTTTAATAATACGAATAAAATCGAATTATAAAACCAATTTTGTCGTATCGATAAAATTGTTTACTTTCTATCTGACACGGATGATATAAAAAAAAAGGATTACCAGATACGTCAGAGAAAAAGAATTAGAGAATACTGTGGAATAAATGAAGAGCAGCTAACAAATTCCATTCAAAAGCAAGTAAATTACTGTCACATTTTTATATTTTGCTTCTTTATAAAATATATTTGATACCTAAAGATAAAATATATCTATTAAATTTGATTTTTTTATGTTTTTATGAAAAACATCCAAAGAGATGTACTGACCCATGCATATATGAAAATTATATTATAAATTATGATATTTGCGTATTTAAGAAACTTATACTAATTTTTCAATAAAATAAAAACATTTTTAAGATGTTGAACGCCCAGCGGGAATCGGTAGAGCTTATCACGGAGCTGAAATCTGAGACTCGTAGTGTACACAGTTCGATAAGCTGAGAGAGCGATACGATTCAATGCATTTTTTAAATTTTTCGTTGTTCAGATCTTTATTTAGGCAAGAGTATTTAGAAAAATAAGTTTGTGGTCCAAAGAATAAGGACGAGATATGTTATAAATAATAAGGGTCTCGAAGTGTGGTAGGCTACAGAGTTGAAAAAACATTTCTAGAGAATATCTTTATTAGATCTTTCATTGCATTTTACCAGAACCTTCGTTCAGTCTAGCAGTATTTTCCATATGTTTTTCGTAACGTCTTTATTTCATCTATCCTAAAATGTCTGTTATATAGCGCAAGAATGTAGATGAAACGGGAAATAGAAAACCATACTAACAAAAAAAAGTTTATACCTGAGTTTCAAAAAAAGGATTATTTATTTTTACCTAATCTCTGACGAATTATATTTCCTTTGATAATACAATGATATACATGAAAAACTTTATTGTAATGTAAACGCGTAGAAAACAACCTTTAAAACAGATTAGCAAAATATCCAACCGTGCATAAGAGATTAATTATAATATTGCAAAAAATTTTTTTGTTATTGCGTTGGAACTTATC
>NW_015148971.1:3498860-3610875 GCF_001465965.1 Polistes dominula | reverse complement strand
TTTTTTTTAATTCGTTACTTGTCGATCGTTTTGTATTTATATAGAAATAGAAAGAACGAGATAACAAAAAGAATAAAAACAGGGAAAGAAATATTTGCGATAAAAAAAAACTGCATATAACTAGTATATTTAGTATGCATCAGTTATTAGATAAGTTCCAACGCAATAACAAAAAAATTTTTTGCAATATTATAATTAATCTCTTATGCACGGTTGGATATTTTGCTAATCTGTTTTAAAGGTTATTTTCTACGCGTTTACATTACAATAAAGTTTTTCATGTATAAATTATATTTCTCTCTTCCGCTTAGCAATATTCATTCTTCTCTCTTCTGACGAAAAGTATTCAGACGTGTTTCCGATTTACGTATCACACATTTTTCTTTATCGCTTATCTTTTTGTTCACTCTTAATAGAATATTTTATATTGAATGTTTCAACGATGCTTCAATAAACAATATGTCAATAATTAACATCATTAAATGTGTTTTTTTTTTTATATACGATGTTCAATAGAATGGTCATTATTTTATTGACAAAATTAAAAACGATGTAGACTTTATCCTTATAATAGTAACAATCCTGTATAATTTTTACAGATGTTTAGTTAGTGTTATGTTACACCACATTTTCCATAATAACTTTTTGCAGTTATACGAAAGAAGCTAGTCACAGTAGTTTGACTGGAAGGATAGTGAGACTAAATGCAAAAAGTTCGGGCAAATAGTTTGGTAAATAAAATCTTTTTTTAGAAGTTAATACAAAAAACACTTAAAATACAATTTTAGTAGTTCAGATAAAAAAGGGTTAATTAAACGAGGCTACAAGTCATAAAGTGATTTCCCAATTCTCATTAGATTATTTCCAAAGAGTGTTAACGTGATGTCGCGCGACGGCAAGGGTTAATAAATTCAAAAGTCGTTAATAAGATTTATTTTGTGTAAACTATAATGATGAGACAAGGGGGGATGAGTCAATAGGGATTAAGAAACAAGAAGGCTGAGATAGAAATAAAATGTATTTAAACGTTTTACATAAGAACGAATTTTTAATGAATTTTAGTCAAGGATTTCTTAAAAAGTAAGCCTGTTGTCACCTATGGCAGTGTTGCCTAATGATTGATTAAGCGATTCGACAAAATTGTGTTTGGGGATATCAAAACTCTATATAAATAAAATGTTTTTTTATTATAATTTAGTAAAAGTTTTAATGAAAGTTCTCTTTAAGAATTTACTTTCTCTAACGTTAAAAACTACATAGATGATATATGGACAATATGCAAATTAGTAATTCTACGCACGAAATAAATAAATCGATTGATTATAGCTTTTAATCTCATTTCTTCCACTTTAGTTGAAGGTGTCCTTGATACGTGTACAAAGTACGATCTTAGACTTGCTTAACACGTTAAGCGCCACGCTCATTTTCAAAGAATTTAGAAGCAGCTGACAAAGCAAGTAAATTATTAGCAGATTTTTATTTTGCTTCTTCATATAATATATTTGATTCATAAAGAAAAAATATGTCTATTAAATTTGATTTTTGTTAGTTTTTTATAAAAAAAAAAATCATGTGTGCAGATTACACGTGTAAGAAGTGAAACCTTCAAAAATCTAAGTTTCGAGAGAATGAGACGAATGGGCAGTTTTAAGAGTAAGATAATTGTAGGATTTATTTATTATAATATTATTATTATATATAATAAAGGTCACCGGTATGGTCTTTGGGTGGAAGCTGATAAAAAGTGCACTTTTCACAATTCAAGCAATAAAAACGGAATGCTGAATACGATAGTTATAAATAATCACCAAAATGGTAGGATGTTTATCAAAGGAAATATAATTCGTCAGAGATTAGGTAAAAATAAATAATCCTTTTTTTGAAACTCAGGTATAAAATTTTTTTTGTTAGTATGGTTTTCTATTTCCCGTTTCATCTACATTCTTGCGCTATATAACAGACATTTTAGGATAGATGAAATAAAGACGTTACGAAAAACATATGGATAATACTGCTAGACTGAACGAAGGTTCTGGTAAAATGCAATGAAAGATCTAATAAAGATATTCTCTAGAAATGTTTTTTCAACTCTGTAGCCTACCACACTTCGAGACCCTTATTATTTATAACATATCTCGTCCTTATTCTTTGGACCACAAACTTATTTTTCTAAATACTCTTGCCTAAATAAAGATCTGAACAACGAAAAATTTAAAAAATGCATTGAATCGTATCGCTCTCTCAGCTTATCGAACTGTGTACACTACGAGTCTCAGATTTCAGCTCCGTGATAAGCTCTACCGATTCCCGCTGGGCGTTCAACATCTTAAAAATGTTTTTATTTTATTGAAAAATTAGTATAAGTTTCTTAAATAAGCAAATATCATAATTTATAATATAATTTTCATATATGCATGGGTCAGTACATCTCTTTGGATATTTTTCATATTATAATATGATAATATAATTCGCAATATTTGCGAAATAAAGAATTTAATACTAATTTTTCAATAAAATAGAAACATTTTTAAATAGAAAAGATATGACAAGTTGTAAAAAAAAACTATAGGCATGAATATTATCGCATCGATAATAAAGATAATAAATGTAGATCCAATTTTAACAGACCTTCCCTGTTTTTTATATTTCTTTTCTTATGATAAGGAACCGACCTTGGAGTGTAGGTAGTACTTTGAGTGTAAAATTCTATCCATCAAGATGGAATGCTAAATGCGATAGCCATAGATAGAGACGAAAATTGTAGCATATTTGTCGACAGAAAGATACGCCGTCCTTATCCAAGTAAATATAATATATATTTTTTTGAAACAGGTAGATGAATTTTTTTTCTCTTACACTTTTCACACTTTCTGTGAATGTGAGATATCTTTACCATGGGTTAGCATACACAAGTATTTCTTTTTGTGTTGCAACTAATAACTGTAGATGCTGTTAAAGAAGGGAACAATTGTGGTAGGATCTTTTTCGTTTCATCGGGTTTTGAATTACAACGATTTTAAAATCTATTTCTATTTCCGTTGTTTTATTTTATAATATTAAAAATTTTTTTTTAAATTTATTTTCTAAATTTTTTTTTCTATATTTCTAAAATAAGTTATATTATTTTATTTTTATTGTAAATATTAAGTAAATAAAGTTTATTTGTTTTTGTAACGTTTCTAGTGTCTTCTATTTAAAAACTTTTCTATTTTATTGAAAAATTAGTATAAATTTCCTAAATACACAAACATTATACTTAAAAAACATGTCTTTGGATATTTATAAGAAAAATATTCTACAATGTTGTTTAGTTTCTTTTCTCTGATGTATCTGATAATCATTTCATTTTTTTGTAAAATATTGCAGACAATAATATTATTATATTCTATATATTTCGTAATTGTTAATTACAATATGTGCGAAATAAATAATTTAATATTAATTTTTTAATAAAATAGAAACATTTTTAAATAGAAAAGAAAAACCAAGTTTGGTAAAATAAAAACAGACCACGCACCTTCTTTCTTTATTTCGACCGTCGGTTGGTTTAGACCTTATACTTTTGTCGCATACCAACGTGCTTATCTCTGTTTATTTTTTTTTACCTTTCTATCGCTCGTACCTAGAAACATTTCGAGTATCGAAAGAATACGTGTCCACGCTTTGTAGTATGCAGTCGCGCACAAACACACACATATAAAACCAGGAGCGATAACTACGAAGCATAGCATAAAGAGGAGGAGACCGAGAATAGGAAAAACTGTATAACTATATTTCGTCTTATTCTCTCGCAGGCTAAATCCTATATGTTTGTCTCTTTTTTTTCATTATTTAGTATAGCAGCCGTTTCATAGCTTCGTTACATAGCTTCGTTACACAGCTTCGTTACATAGCTTCGTTTCATAGCTGAGTTACCGTTTATTTACTTTTCAGATCACTCCCATTCTAAAGAAGTTTTCACTTCAAAAATAAAGCAAAGACATTTACGGTAAAACAGGAACGCGTCATAGATATATTCATACAAACGAACGCATATGTACATACATACATACATATAAATATATATATATACATATAAATACATTTATACATAAATACATACATATGTACATACTACTACTACATATTATGTATTCGTAAAATAATCATTTTCAATTTGGAATTGGACATACGCGAATAAGAGTATGAGAAAGCTCCTACGTAGTATATGTGTAAATTTGTATACGTGTATTCAACGTATATATGTAGATATATATGTATGTATACCTTTTAGCAGGCGACCGCGTTTAATCACGAACGTTTTATACACCCTCCTGTGGTATTTCAATTTGAGAGATAACGGTCCACTCGTTACGTCCTTAAAAATTCAAAAGCTGGAACGAATGTTCTCCGCAAATAAAGAGAGAGAGAGAGATACCGCGAAAAGGATCGACGAAAAAAAAAAAGGAAGAAAAATATCCTCCTTCCCAACCGCCCCCTCCCCAATTCCACCCCTTCCTCAACTTCTACTACTGCTGCCCTCTTCCTACGGAAAAAAAAAAAAAAAAAAAAAAAAAAAAAAAAAAAAAAAAAAAAAAAAACAGAAAAAAAATGAAAAGGAAGAAAAAGACGAAAAAAAAAGAAAACAATTTTTAATTCCGCGAGACATTCTTGACACAAGAGATAATGAAAATCGAGCTACATAGTTATGCAAATACTATAGATACTACACTATATGTACATAGATATATATGTATATACATATCATATACGTGCATGTATATATACATACACGTTGTTGAACTAAAGTATTGGCACGGAATACACGTTTTTAACATTCTCCGCAAATCTGTAAAAATAACGTACGAATATTTGAATAATATTTTTTTTCTGTAAAAACAATTATTATTTCTCGGGTTTTGAAGAATTAATATTTGATTCTTTATAYATATATATATATATATATATATATATATATATATATATATTTTTTTTTTGAGGGGATGATAATATAGATACGTATAAAATAAAAATTTGTTTAACAATATTAATTTAATCATTTTCCATGGTTTACAATATATACATAGAAAAACTTTTTAGAGATTTATATATTATGGAAGAACAAAAAAATCGACCTTTGTGCAAATCGACGTAACATGTGTTTGACAAAAAAAAAACACAAAAAAAAAATTTTAATCTGTGGCAATACTTTCGTTCGATCCATACGTACGTTGGGAGACCGTGTGTACTACGAAAATGTAATGGAAAAGAAAGTAAAAGAAAAGTAAAGAAAAGAATATAGGGTAAAAAAGGATTTGACAGGGACGAGTTTCAATTCTCAAATGAAAAACTGTAGGATTATTTGGAATTATTTGATGCGTTCGAACGAGATTACTTTCGACGATCTCAGGAATCGATCCTCGACAATTCTATGTTCCTGAAACAGCGTGTGCTATCGTCTCGAGTGTATTCAACATCCATACTATCTTTCTTCTCTGGAGTATCGATACTCCCAACACGTCCTACAAATACACACACAGACATACACGTTTATATATACATATACTTGTGTAATGTATGTACTTATATAAATGTGTTTATATACATATATATAGAATACTGGAAACCGTATCATTCCAAAGCTCGGCCGGTGTACGCTATACTCTGCAAAATTGAGGATGCATTACTCTGATTCGATAACAAATTTTAATTATCGTATAGCAAATGAACGCTCGGTCGACCGAAATTAATCGCGATGTGGCTAACGCAAAAGCAGATACATATCTCAACGGGTTAAGGTTCGATTTCAACGCGCAAGATATATCTTTTATACGTATGCAAACGTATATATATATATATATATATATATACAGATAAATGTGTACGAATGCATCTATCTACTCTGGTTGCTGTTCCAGAAAAATACTTCGACCTGGAAAAAATTCATTTTTCTTATAGATTTATATACGTGTGTTGATAAATATATATATATATATATATATATATATACGTGTAATACGTCTAATAAATCAAATAAACCATTTTTTATGTTTTTTCTTTTTATCTTTTCTTTTTTTTTGTTACCTTCTTCATTTATTCGATTATTTCTAAATCAAAACTTCTTAATACTTTAATGGCCGTATATGTATACGCAATCAAACGTCGTCAGGGGCTCGGTAATATTTTTCGAGAATTAATTTAAAAAGAACTTTATTGTCATTCACGACAAAATTAACATAAAACAAAAAACTCCAATTTAACAACAAATTTCATTTTATATATTAAAGTTATAAATAAAATAACGGCCAATGTGTTCCGACTATAACATACATGTTGTGTCAGCGGCCATTAAAGTGTAAACGTTACTTTGGGAACGTGTATAAAAATAATTGTAGGATTGAAAGACAAAAAGAACAGTTAAATGAGAGATAAGGGCTTATATATATATATATATATATTTTTTTCTACAAACCATCGCCATAATTTCAAGCGTTCCTTTATGTATCATGTGCCCGATTTTCTTTCTTTGAGAGAGCGAATTAAAGCGGTGCAAATAAAGATACGAGAATGTAGGGAAACGCTTGGAAATCGTCGAGAGTATTTGCACGAGCGAAACGTTAAAATTTATGTTAATCCATGCTGCATAGTTATCAACCGACACGTTAAACGTTTTCCTAGAACTCGACGCTAGAATCATTTTTTTTTGTGACACGTTTATTTTTCTGCCTACATTTTCTTTTCATATCTCGACAAATTTTTGTCGACGATCAAATTTACTTGATTCTTAATCAGTCGAATTTGTTTTCTTCTTTTTTTTTCGCTTACGTATATTTATCGTATATTTGACATTTTCTAAATCATCAACTTTTGTATGATGATTTAAACCGAAATTGATTTTGATAGAGTAAACAAATACATCGATTAAAGTATAATTATTTTAATTTATCGGTTAATTAATTTTTTTTATATTTTCATATTTAATAAAATGAGTTATAAGTGAAGATTAATAAATTAAATTGATTTTCAAACGAAAAAGAAAAACAAATTATTTGAAAATAAGATTAATCTTTGTTCCTTTTTTTAAAGAAAATCTAACGATACCATTAATTTATATTCTCTCTTTGGTTTTTATTCGACTTATTTATATTTCAAATGAAAAAGGTACGCTTCTTGTCTGAAAGTCATTCGTCAGTTTAATACGAACAGTCGGTGTAGAAAGATAAAGGGTCTTCATATATAACTTAGGTATAGTTTCATTCCCTTTGTCCTTGTAATTACATCTTAAAGTTAATCGTAAATTAAATAAAACTAATATAATTAAACTGAAAATTCTTAAACCAAACCATCTATTCGTTGCATTTTTATTCATTATAAATTTTTTACTTTTTTTAATTGTTCAAACTATTGATCCTTAAAATTTTACAGTTCACGGGGACACTTTTTTAAAATATTCAATAAAACCTTTCCCTGTAAAAATAAATCACTTTTTCATTTGTACATATTTTTGTCTTTTATTTTATTTGAAATGGTGATATAAAAAAAAAGAACTCTTGGTTTTAATATTAGATTCAGAGATGAAATTTTTCAAATACGACAAATAATATTAATACAATGTAGTGTATATCTAAACAACAATTCGTGGAATCCTCGAAAAGATTGCGTAAAACTTCACGGTTTCGTGGAACACAGTTTGAAAACACAATTGATTTAAACTAACATCTTGCAAAGATATAAAAAATATAATTCACATTCGTATCAATATTTTTTCTCTCTTTTTTTCTTTCTATTTTGGTTAAATCGAATTTTTGTAATAGACAATCAATAAAATTGAAAAAACAGTGTCGGACATTTTATTCAATAAAATATTTTATGAGTCGTTATTTGAAGTATTAAATGGACCGTTTATTTTGAAAGTGGTACAAATCCATTTTTTGTTATTTCGAGAAAATTAAATATTAGCATACTAATTAATTCAAAACTATTAATCTATTATGTCAAGTCTGACAATGTTTCTATTAATTTATCAATATGATAATTTGATGATATAAATCTCTTTTAGACGAATTTAATTAATAGAACATTTTTATACTTACAATTAGTCACTTGTAAATATCATTTAATTTTAATCATGAACAATTTAATATCATTTAAAATATATTTCTTATTAATCCAATTTTGTTTATAAATAATAAAAAGAAATAAAATATAAGTAGTATCTTTTATTTTGTACATTAATTATATTTATATATATATACATTGTTGAACTTAACAGAAAATATTAAGCAAAAAAAAATGTAACTTAAAATCTCGTTTAATGATTTTCCTTAAATGTTTTTAAGTAAAAATTAAACATTTTTAACCACGTAAATGTGTGGAAATTGGACATCCCACCACTTTCATAATCAATCGGTACTAAATTTTGTTTAGAACGAAACATCGGAGTATTTTTTAAAGATATTAAATATTAACTAATTAAAAATGAAAAATATTTACATTGAATTAATCACAAATTATGTGATACCTCATTTTATATGAAAAAAAAATATATAGATTTACGATACGCTTTCAAAATAAACGGTCCAAATATTTGATGAAAAATAAATACTGAAAGACTAAAACGTAGAATAATCGTTCGTGCAAAAAGAAAAAAAGAAGAAAAGAAAAAGAAAAAACATTATCGAACCGAAGTGAAATGCGAATGAGAGAAGAACTCGTAAGTAAAGAGAGAAAGAGAGAAGAGATAGAGGCCTGTCTAACCTTTACGCGTAGGAATAGAGTGTGCCAAGTGGAATATTTCCTAGAACCTGTTCACCATGAATTCCACGGAGCACGCTGGATACAACACGAAGGTGCACTTTATTTGATCTAATCAACGGACGAGACGGGGTCCGTTCTCTTCTGCTTTCCCCATTCGAATGAAACTCTGCGTGTAAGCATTATTATTCATACAACGTATCTTATTACAGAAAAGCTTAGAAATGTCCTTGCAAATTGTTCACTCTCCGATACCTTCGCAAGCATGAAACGAATATCTTAATAACAAGTAATAATAATAATAATAATAATGAATGAGATTATATTAAATAAATTAATTTATAAATGATAAAAAAAACCAGAAATAATATCGACGATCATTAATAATAAAATAATAATAATAATWATATAATAATATTAATATAATAACGAAATAATGAACGATATTATATAAAATAAATGAAATAAATGAAAAAAAAGATGAATAAAGGTAAAGAGAGAGAGAGCATGTGAAAGAATATAAAAGGGGATGAAACAAGAATTAATTATATATATATAATATAAAAAAAAATCAACACAAATGAGAATAATTATATAAAAGATGTTAAATAAATTGAGAAAAAAATAAAAGAAAAATGGATAAAATGATACAAACGAGCATGAAATGAGATTTCATAAGAAAAAAGGAAGAAGAAGAAAAAAAAAAGAAGAAAAACGAAAAAAATTCTATAAAATATATCAAATGAATCGAAAGAAAAAGAAAGAAAGATAGAAAGAATGAGACAGAAGGTGGAATATAGATAGAATGAAAGAAGAAATCGCAGAAGCTCTTTCTGTCGCCTCGTAAATCGAATCATTCGCTGTCTCTCAAACGAATCACATTGCTATTTCATACGTGATTTTGTCGACAAGCAAAGAAACGAAATCTAATTTCACGCGTTTCGCGCTAAAAGTAGCAAAGATACATACATGTATATAGAAATGTATACATATATACAGGGTCTCGCAGTTTGTTAACTCAACATTTTACTAACATATTCTAACGAATAGAAAATAAATAAAAAAATGTCATCATTTTTGGCACACTTGAGGAGGAAGGAGGGGAGACATTTAAATATTTAATTAATAAAGATATAATAAAAATACGAAAAAATGATAACGGACTAATGTTTCGTTGACTCGCTTGCATCAATATAAAAAAAAAAGCACCTTGTCGATATTTATTTAAATATGCAACGAGATAACATACTCGTAGTTCGATGTTGTACTTGAAAGATTAACCTGTACATTATTTTTTTTTTTTTTTAAGATGTCCTACTTAATGTATATTCAGATAAACTTGTTTAAAAGATATTCTAGTATTATTTTGTCAACATTTATTGATTCAAATTAGATGATTGCAACACCCTGTATATTTCAACTCTAACCATAAGTGGAAGTCATCCGTGTGAAAGGTCAAAGACGCAAATCGCATATTGTTAGTAAAAATATGGAATTTTTATAAGAAAAAAAAAAAAATATTCTTCCAACCAGCTAAACTTCATTTTCTTTAAATATTTAAGAACGTGTAAAATAAAAAACGTACTCGACGAATGTTAAGTGATCGAATTAGTGACCACTTTACATTTACGTAAGATTATTCGCAAAATGTTTGCTAAATGTAATTTAGCTCTCCTTAAAGTTTTCAGATAAATACGATGATTATTTTTCAAACATTTTTCCAAACATAAATTCACACACATACACACATACAAGTGCGAGTACATCATATTAAATTTTAACTATCAAGCAAGTATATATTCGAACGGAAATACTGAAACTATTATTATTATTATTATTAATATTAATATTATTATCATTATTTATAATGTTCTTATGAAATTTAATGGAAAACCTAGATTACATTGTAGACGTTTTACATGACGTAATTAATAAACATATCATCTTTACCTAACTGTGTGCATTTTAAAAGCTATAAGCTTTTCCTGTTCTTATACAGAAATAGAGAGAAATATTTGACGTACATGTATTTAAATATATGAACAAAATTAATGTAAATCTAGAAATTCTAATGATAACGAATTGATTTCCAAAGTGTTAATATTATATATATATGTACACATATAAATGTGTGTATATGTAGACACGTTATAGCTTTATCCCGATTATTAACGCATGAAAGACATAAAATCGATGGACGTCGCTTAACAAGATTATTTCGAGAGGAAACATACCGAGTAAGTGTGGCAACATCAACGACTGATGCATACACTCATACACATACATATACATACACGTAGATAGATAGATAGATAGATAGATAGATAGATAGATAGATAGATAGATAGATAGATAGATAGATAGATAGATAAAACATAACCGATAACAAGCCGCCAAACAAGCCTTGCTTACTTTTAATTCCTTGGATTGTTCAAACCGAAGCGTTCAACGTTTTTGTATATGTTTTTTTGTTCCTTTTTTTTATCATTCTCATCCCACACCGTTCGTCGGTTTACCCATGGGGATTATTCGAAAGAAAAAAAAAATAAAATAAAATAAAAAAGATAGAAAGAAAGAAAGAAAATGGAATATCAGTTAGCAACGAATGTATATGCATGATAGAAACTATACTATTCTCAACATATATATCTATATACGTTTATATATATACACATGTGTGTAGCGTAGCGCATAGCCAACGTGCTCACGTTGGCCAATCAAGAGCGTGACCGGCATGACGGCGGATAATCTGAAGATATTCGATACTAATAACAAGATGATGCACTATGTTATCCGATAAAATCTCTTTTTTCTGTACCATTTTTCTATAGTTCTTTTTTTTCCTATTTATTTTCTTTGTTTCTTTTTTCATACAAGGATATGAAAAATTCTATAACATCCGACAGTTCTAGGTTGATCTAATTTCATATTTATAATCGAAAATTGTTTTTTTTATATATATATATATATATATATTCAAATACTTTTGTGTATTCGTTTTATAATCAAATCAAGTAATATATTAGCATTGTAAAATATAAATTTTATGTACTTTAAACGTATTATAATTTAACCCTTTCGTTGCATTATGCTTTAGTTCCAGTATCGTTCCATATAAATATAATATAAATTACATCTCGTACATTTATATCGTCAAATTGTGCGACCCTTATATGGGTCAATCGTTAATACGGTAGCTTTTGTATATAAACAATTTAAAACATAAAGTTTAAATATAATCGAACATAAGAAGGAAAAAAAATTGATAAACATCTAATTAACTCTAGACGAAAATTGTACAATAGACAAATATTTAGATGATTATTTTTTCCAAATATATTTTTTAAATCAGACCATAATGAAAATGTGATATCAAGGTAAAAGGTCAAAGTTTATTTTTAACAAATTATCTTAGTAAATATTCGTGACGTATCGCTCTGCGTTAAATTTTAAATAACAAGTAAAAAAATTTAGAATGAAAATTTTCTGTTGGTCCAGCATAAATGAAGATCGAGACGAGAGATCAAAGTTAAATAAAATAATAGACAGAAAAGGGAAAACCGGAAGCTGCCAACTTGCCGATCTTCTTTGTTAGTCCGATTAAAGTCAATTGGCGACTATTTCAAAGCCCTTTTACGCGGGCTATTAAAATTTGCTGACAAAGAAATAATTATTTGTAACGAAATTTCAAGGATTCCCTTGCAATATTCATGAGAATAAAAGAAAGAGTAAAGGGAGTAAAAGAGAGAGAAAAAGAATACTTGATAGGATTCAGAAGTCGTTGGCGTATATAACTGAAGTATATACGTGCGAGAGAAATACTGCGACGTAAACAAAGAATAACTATCTTTCTCTCTCTCTCTCTCTCTTTCTCTTCCATTCTATTTCTTTCTCATTCTATTAAACACTTCTTCGAGTACCGCTTTGTCTCGTCCGATAACAAAAGCGAAGTATCGTTCCTCTCCTTCTCTCTTGTATACTCTTTCTTTCATACTTTCACTCTTTCTTTCTTTCTTTTCTTTAGTGGTGGTGCAAACGGTACTTGGAATAACCAATCAGCGCTTGCAATTAGTAACTCAGCTTGGTTCGACTCACACACCTACCCGCGCGACAACGCCATACCGCCGTGACCGGTGGTGGAAAGTGGAAAGAAGAAATTAAGAGGAATGAAAAAAAAAACGCGAACAGAGAAGAAAAATAAAGGGGAGAGAAAGAAAAAGAACGCTACTCTTCCACTTATATATACTTTCACCCCCTCCCTACAAAACCCCCCATATCCACCCTCCTTCTCAGGACGTTTCTCTTTTTTTTTGTTCTGTTTCTATCACTTTCTTCTTTTTTTTCTTTCTTTTTTTTCCCTTATTTCCTCCTCTTTCCTTTCTGCACTCTCAGACGGTGAATTTCCAATGCAGATAACTACCAAGCGCTAAGACTACAGACGGAGAATGAGGAATAATCAGAGAAAGAGATAGAAGTAAGTAAAGAGAGAGGCAGAGAAAAGGTTCGAGAAGTAAAGAAGGGGTGGAAAGGGAGAAGTGGGTTGGTGGGGGGGAGAAAGGAATCGACGCGCGAGTCGTTCGTGGAAAACTTTAATGACATTTCTTACTTCGGAAGGTAACGTACGCGGACTCACCCCCATCTCACCACCCTCATCTCACTTCTACCACCTTACCAACTCTCTCCCTCTTTTCTCTCTTTCTCTCTTTCTTTGCTCTCTTTCACCACTTCCCATCACGTTTCTCGTTGCTGCTAGTTTTGCGCGTTCGATCTCTCGCGAACTCGTTGCTCCTCCATCTTCGAATCGGTCGATCGAATAAGAAGCGACGTAAATAAACTTTTCCTTCAGACTATCCAGCTTGCTTTTGCTAGCAACGCAACCCCTCAATTCTCAACCCCAACTCTCTCTCGTTCTCTCTCTTTCTCTCTTTTTCCTTCTTTTCGCAAGCACACCAGACACGATCGTGTTCTTTCTAGTTCGATTTTATTCTCACTTGCGATCACGAGAAGTTCTAACATGTGGTAGAGAAGCAGCTTGTCTGCTGATCGAACAAAGTGGACATGGTTCGCGTCTTTTCGTTAAAGAGAGAGAAAAAGATAACGTGTCAAGTGTACGAGAGTTAAAGAAAGAGAAAGAGAAGAAAGAAAAAGATAAAATGAAGGAAAAGTAGAAAAGCAGAAAAGAAGATTGCGAGACTCTTTGACCTGCAAGCCCTTATCCCCACCCACCACCGCCCACACCCACAAACCCATCCTTCCCTCCTCCTTCTTCTTTTTTTTTCATCACTACCACCACTTACACCACGAACGCTATCATCTTGAGGGCGCAAACTGGCTTATATTACTTTCAAAATTCATCAGCGAGTTGTTTGATCTCCTCCACTCTCGTAGGCTATCTTCTACCATCTCGTTTTCCGACGCTCTCGGTAATCAGGTAAAGTACGGTATAGTAATTACACTAGCAATCTGTTTCGTACGTCGATGCACGGCTCTACGTAGAAGGAGGAGGAAGAAGAGGAGAAGAGGGTGAAAGAGGAGAGAAGGTAAAGGTGAAGAAGCAAGATGGTTCAAGTATCATCAACGCCTTCTAACCTCTTCTACTTATCTCTCTCTCTCTCTCTCTCCCTCTCTCTCTCTCTCTCTCTCTCTCTCCCTCTCTCTCTTCAATCCTACCCAGTTATCACGTAGAACTTTATTTCTTAAATCAACAAGGTTTTCTAGTTACCAATTGTAAATTAAATCGACGGTAAGTTATCTGATAATACTTGAATACAATATGCACGTATTGCAGTTTGTATTCTATCAAAATTTTACGAAATGCGTAAAAATATTGTTAGTCATATACATCAGAGTTGTGTCAGAATCAAGAGATTGTGGTAAGAATGTAGGGTGATTTTTAGTTCACAGGTGGCGTTACGAAAAACATCTTAATGTCCATTGACCAGCCTAGTGATTTTATTCTGTTAAATATTTGTCAATAACGAAACAAATGAGATTCTAAATTTAGTTTGGTAAACGTGACTTTGTATAAACTTCGATATATTATTGAAATGTTACAATTAATTTATCATTTTTATATATTATTTCATCGAATTGTCAATACGTCAAACATTTGTTTAATTTTATAGCCGTACAAATGATGACATTATTATAGTTACTAATAAAATCGAATAATTTCATTCGGTTAACTAACCACTCTGTTTGGAATATTGCGTAAATTAATTAATGGAATAATTTAATAATATTTCTTTTCTTTTCTCTTCCTTCTTTCTTTCTTTCTTTCTTTTTTCAATGTATCGAAATATCTGATCAATTGAAAACACTTATACCGTTGTTGATTGGCCTGAATTCCATAAGTCCCCTTTTAACCGGTAATATGTGGAAATCACATTGTTAGTCGGAATAAAAGTTCGAATGATCGATACACCGATGAACCATATCGATGCACTTTAGCCGATTGCTTGATTTAACGTAACGCGCCACGTCAGCGGAATGAGCAGAAAATACATTTGGTTTTGTTTGGACGGAATGATATCATTGTGGGCTTCCGTTTTCGGTGCTCGATCGCTTCTATAGCCACACACACACACATACACACAGACGAAACTGACTGATGTGAGACGACGAGTGGCTCGATGCACACGAGAGAACAAGTGAAAGAGAAAGAGAGAGAGAGAGAAACAGAGAAATGGGGTGAAGAGAAGAGAAGAGGATGGAAAGTCACATTTGTGTAGAAGCTGCGGTGCGTGCGTGTTTGTTTGTTTATATATACGGACCCTTTCTATACACATATTATATACATGCAATATATAAATGTATACGCTTATGTATGTATTAGTATATATATATATGTGCCGAATCCGACGGTAGTAATATACGTTCGAACGGATTGAAAGCAAGCCTCCGCGAACATCGAGAGAGCCAGTATGGAAATTTCGCGGCTTCCAGTTTGATAAATCGAGTTGAGGGCCGTATGTACCATGTTACTCCAACCTACTACCTTCTCTTTCTCTCTTTCTCTTACACACAGTCACAGACAGACACACACATATTCATATAATATATCTCCAAGGGAAAGGTCCCCTTTCCCTACAAAAAGAAAAAAAAAAGATAAAAAAAGAAAGAAAAAAATAGTCAAGTGTAAAAAAAAGAGATGCTTGCTTGGTTAGTTGAAATCGTGGTCAGTCGGGGGTGAGAAAAAAAACTCACCGTCAAAGCGTTAAGACACACATTCCTCCCTTCGACCCTTTTTTCTTCTCTCTCGAATGAAAAAAGAAAAAACAGAAAAATATATATAATATAGTAGGCCCTGGAGAATTTTTTCTATGCCACCTTAACGAGGCAGTAGGCTGTGGTAATGCATTTTTTCATTATATTTGTATATCATTCATTATTCATATATTCATCATATATATTCATCATATCATTTCACCTATACCCGATGTAATGAGAAAATTACTTTAGAATGCATAAAATACTAAAATTTGAACGTTAAAATCTTAAATTCTCTTTATTAGGAATATTAGAACTGTTGCACACATGCGCAGTGTTCGGAAAGTCATATAAACAAGATGTAATAAAAGAATTTTGACAGAGGACAAACCGTTAGTCTGAAGGTGAATTTCGAAAAGGACGGTACACCTAACATATACACAGTGCTTCTAAATTACAATACGCATTCTTTTCGATTATTTAACAGTTATTTTATTATTCTAATACACTTTAATTATTTTTCAGATTGCTTTAACACATATACATTGGTTTAAACGTTACATACCTTAATAGTTAATACTAATAATAGAAAATAATTTTTTTTCTTTATTTATAGGTTCTAAAGAATAACGCATAAGTGTATGATTTTTTAATTATTATACTTTATTTTATATAAATTGAACATTATTTATATAAATGTATAAATATTATGTATAGATTATATGTGCATATATTAAAATTATTCTAAGGTGTGTTAGTTTTAAGTACATCGACGATGCTATTGAAATTCTATTCAGGTTGCACTACTCATTTATCAGTTGTTTTTTTTTTTAGTATTCAAACTTTTCTCTGTATTCTCGATAATAACTGTAAGAATTTTTTGGATGGTATTCTTAAGGCGAGGCCTAAGAGTTAGGTTCTTTCTTTCCAATTATATTCGGATGTGGGCATCTTCAGGATGCACATCCCTCATGGGTCTTTAGAAGCGGTTACCTCCTCGAGGTTAGACCCGGGCAATGGATATTACTTTCCATGTAATGTTTATCATATTTTTATATGYTMTACATTCCATGGCAAGTGAAATCTAGCTAAAGACCGCTTATCATAAACATTATAATTGTAATTAGTTTCTATGAAATTTTTTCAATTATCAAATTTTTTTTATTCCTTTCCTTGATTCCTTTTCATGCAACACATTTATAGGAACTAATTACTTTATAATATTTTTTTTTATTAATAATTTATATTTTTTTACAGATACCACATACCAAGATTTCTTTATATGTATAAATGCATTTTTGCAGGACACATACAATCACTAAATATAAAACATATTACAACTAAAACTTTTTTATACAGTACAGTATATCTTACATACCATATAAATATTTAATAGTTTTTTTTGAACACCCTGTAATACCAAAAAGTATCTCTCGCCCTTTCTCTCTTTCTTTGTTTCTTTATTTCTCGTCTCTTTTACCCTTCTTCATATAGAGTCCAATTTTTACAGCGAATAAACCAACAACGATTTCTTCCCCCTCCCCCTCGATACTCCCTAGAATGAGAAGAAGAAAGATGGTAAAGGTGAGAGATAGAGAAAAGGAGTAGTGAATAAGGGTGAAAAAGGGGTGTATAGTGTTCGCAGTTGGTTGCTTTCGAAACTGGGCCAACGCTCGAAGATGTCGCGTGTGATTGAAAATCGATTATGTGTCGAGTTCGTCTTCAAGTTTCGTTAGTAGTACCTCCTAACCATGGTTAACCGAAGAAGAATGAAAAGGGATGCATACAAACTAGAGTAAACGAGGCTAAGGTAAGGTTAAGTGGAAAGAGATGTCCTAATGCTCTGACCTTTCCCTTTTCTCTTTTACGTCCGTTTAACGAATTCCATTTGACGATGAGTGTTCCTAACTTCAATTTCGTTTCACAAAGAAAAAAAAGTCATTGAGAATCTTTAAATATCTGTGTGATTAAAAAAACTTTTTCATCGATCTATCTATCGCAAGTTTTATTTATTTAACACCAAAATGGATTATTATTGAACCGAATTTTTTGGGGGAGATTTTATAAAAGTTTTATATATTTTTTGTTTTTTCCTTCCTGTATGAATGCAACCCTCCAGACACACTTTGAAAATGTTGCTTGCGAGCGCCATCTGTCAGGACGGAATTTTTTTCTGCTCGAAAGATAGGCAACCCGTCATGCATCGGTGTATAAACAATTTTGACTGCAAAAAAATTCCGTCCCAGAAGATGGCACTCGCAAGCAACCTTTTCAAAGTGTGTCTGGAGGGTTGCATACAAACAGGCGCGCATTTTTATAATTAAATTAATAATTAAATAAATAATTACAAATTAAAAGTACAAATAATATTATATAATAAATTATCCTCTCGAAACTTGTTTATTTAAAGGTTTCACTTCTAACTTGTGTGATATGAACACATTTTTTTTTATATTATAAAACGTTGAAAAGGAGATAAGATAATTTCAAATTATTGATTGAGGACTAATCAAAAGGTTAACCCGTTCGAAAACGATTCACGATTATCTTCTTTACTTGCGATTGATTAACGACCTAAGGAATAAAAAAAAAAAAGAAAAAAAATAGGAAAGAGGAAAAGAAGAGTTAATCGCTAATAAGTCTCCATTTCCTTTTCTATTGATTTATCAATCCGTCTTCGGATTAATCCGACTTAAATCTATCTCTCTCACTCTCTCTCTCTCTCTTTCTAATCTTATCTTTCCTTCAAAATCGAAAAAAGGACGAAGATTGGTAATAATTCTGACGTCTGATGAATCTCGAAGGATTCAGTCGTTAAAAACAAATTTTCTTCTCGTAAAGAATAAAATATCGTCGTCCTTTTCGAAAGAAATAAAATAAAAAAAGAAGAAAAGATAGAAAAATTAGGCAAAAAGACAAAAAAAAAAACAAATACGAAATAAATTTCTTTTTATGATCGAATTGATATATACATTATCTTTTGTAAATAATATTTTTATATTGTATTTTATATTTATATATTATATTTGTATTTAAATATATATATATAAATAAAAAGAAAAATAAATTGATTCAATAATTGGGAGGACAACCTCGAAGAACAAGTCGCGCAAGGTTTACTTCACGCCCCCTCCCTTCCCATTTTCTAGGATCCTTCGAAAAGAAAATGAGTTCGCGATTCATCTACAAATCTCCTACTTCCCTCCCCAAGAGCCCATTCAGGGCCTTCCCCCCTCCTTTAGCTCAGAATCCTAGTTTTTTCTTCCTTCACCACTTTCTTTCCTTTCAAGATTTAAATCTCGAATCAATTGACTCGAGATCACTTTGGACGTCGATAAAAGCTCTTTCTCTTTCTCTTTCTCTATCTGTTCGTCTCTGTCTTTTCCTTCCTTCTTACTTTCATCCTTCTTTTCTTTTTTTTTACTTTCTATCTTCCCATTCCCATCTGATTCCAATTCGAGCTATCCTGCAAACAGATACCATCGCTGGATAATACCAAGGTTTTCTTGTCTCCAGTGGCAACTTTCGGTCAGAATCTCTTTACGTTACGTCCAATATATTCGCTCAATGGTTGGCGCTTAATTAAAGTTTCGAGTCTTTGATTAAAGAAGAAACAATGAAGAAAAAAGAAAAGAAAACGAACAAACAAAAAGTAGACAACAACAAAAATTAAGAAATAATTTTCTTTATTTATTTCTTTCTTTCTTATTTATTTTCCTTATGGTTTATACATTATAATCTCTTCCTTTGATTAATTCGACGAAACTGACGTTTCAAACGTCACGGCTCCATTCTTCCCACACCGAAAGTTCTCTCTCTCTCTCTCTCTCTCTCTCTCTCTCTCTCTCTCTCTCTCTCTCTCTTGATCTTCTATCTCTCTCTTTTTCTTTCCTTGCCTTCTTGCTCCCATTGTTTCTCATTATTTTTTGCATCAACCAACAGTAAACGCGTTATGAAAAGAAGACAGGAAAGTAGGACGTCGCTTGTATTGTGCTTCGATGTAGGGAAGAAAAAAAAATTAATAAGAAAAAAAAAATAAAGAAAAATGGGAAACCAAGCAGAACCAAAAGAAGAAGAAGAAGAAGAAGAAGAAGGAGCAGAAGCAAAAGCAACAGCAGCAGCAACCGAAAAAGAAGAATAAAAACAACCGAGTAAAATTTCTTCTTTTCTCGCTTGCCATAAGAAAAAAAAACTATGGAAACCGTTAAAAATCCTAGCATGAAAAAAAAAACAAATATAGAACAAATATAATAAAAAATAAAAAGCCAGGTTCGATTCGTTCAACGAGCAATTCGTTGAAGAAAACTAAAACAAATCTGTAGAATTTCTGTTAACTGTTTCTATCTCGGCCTATTTCGAAGGTTAATTGTAATCCATGAAGATAATATGTTAGTGGAAGAAAGATAGATAGAAAGAGAAATAGATAGGTGGATAAAGATGAAGATAAAGATAGGGGATTGGAATAGATGAGGAGCGAGAGAGAGAGTGAGAAAGAGAAAGGGAGGGGAAAAGACTGATATAACATTTGTACAACTAAAACGAGCATAGATTGGTATCAAGGTAGTTCAATGGGTATATCTAAAGGGCGATTCAGCCGGAATTAATTAAGGTTGTTCCGGAAACGTCGATTACTATCGTCCAGAAATCGTCCGATAAGGAATATCCGAATTCGGCGAGCCGTACCAAATACCTAACGAAAACGTCCTTCGAATTTATTCGAACAGTTCTTGCTATCAGGTCAGACTCGTAAATCGACTAACTCAAAATCCTAGGAACCAACCCCACTTCTTCTAGTCCCCGCCCCCTTTGAACCAACCCCATTTTACCAAAGGGAAGATGAACGCGTTTGCACGTTTCAAGATTCTTCGAGGAGTATAGTCTCTTACGAGTTTTCGCGCTTACAATTCTACCAATGATGCTGTATACTTCTACTACTTCTTCTAGTAGATATTTCTATCTCTACTTTACTCTACTCACTACTATTTTAACTATTTTGCCATCCGACGCACGAAAAGAACTCAAGTACCAAAAGAAATCGCAACAAGGTTAGCAAAGAGTCGTCGCGGTTTTCAATCCATGATGGTAAAACTTTATGCTTGTGTGTGTGTGTGTGTCTTTATGTAAGTAAGTACTTCAAAGACATTTTATATGTCTCTCTCCTCTTCTGTATACTCTGTACATATGTACATTTACATGTATATATATATATATATGTATGCCGTGTAGTAGTTCTACTGGTGAGATGGTGGTAGCGTGTATTTGAGAAAGAAAGAGGGAAGTAAAGAAACATAAAGGGATCGATGTAATATATAGATCAAACGATAAGATAAAAATAAAGAAAATGGTTAAAACGAAGAGCATAGAAACAACGCGTAGCAGAGATACTAACGAGAAAGACAGAAAGAGTTTTGCAAGACCACGAGGAAAAGCCGCAACTTCAATGGTTCCACACTTTACCTCTGATTGCCGTGTGAAAGTCTCCTCGACCACTGGACTGTTTCTCTAACCCCTTTTTCTACTCCTATTTTTCTTCTTCTTCTACTTCTTCTTCTTCTTTTTCCTTTTTGTTTTTCTTTTCTGTCTGTGTTTCATTCTGCTACCTTCTTCCCTCGTTCTTCTTTTCTTTTTTCTTTTTTTCTCTATTTTCAACGTAATTATGTTGCAGAGTAACGACGACAATCTATGTTCACCATTTAAACCATTTATCTTTTTCCTCTACCTCTTCCTCATTTTATTTTGATTTTTATCGTTTATAAGATGTAATTGATTGAAATTTAATAGAAATTCTTTTCGCCATTAAACGAATTTCGTTATAACTTTGCAAACGAATTATTTCAAAACTAACGATAATAATTAAGATAATAACAAAATTGAAAATATAATAAAAAATATTGATTTTTTGATGATTTATAATTTTTCAATGAGTCTACCCTAGTAGCACAAAATATTGAAAAATATTGAATACATGTATATTTAATATTAAAAACAGATTCACACATAATGTCTTTTTAATATTAAATACACATGTATTCAATATTTTTCAATTATTTGTGCTACTAGGGTATAGTATCTGTTTTTAGAATATAAAAAAGTATTATAAAAATATGTTGAGAAATAAGATTAAATATCAAATATAAACGTGACCAAAGAAATTATATTACAAATAATATTTTTTGTTCTTAAAAAAAAAAAAAAGAAAATAATATCTTGTTTCTCAGGATTTATTTAATCGTTCAAAACATTTTAATCGATAGCATATAATAGTTAGAAACTCTCTAATATGCGGTTGAAGGATACTAAGAAATACACTCTAAAGGAGCGTAAGGAGCTTTTCGAATAAGGAAACAAAGCTTACAAGACGGAACGACGGACTAACGTCGAAGTGATAAACACATAGAATAGGAGTAGAACGTGCGTCAAAGTGGATGAATGCGGTTTGCCACGAGAATGGTAAGAGGAGGAGAAGATCTAAGGGGGTTGGTAAGCGGTTGCGAAAATTGAGGTGAAAGGCAGTGAGGTGGGGTTGAGTGAGAGAGAGAATAACGGTAGATAGAATTGAAGTGTATGGTGGAACATGAAGAAAAGAAGTGAAAGAGGTGTGGATAAAAATGAGAGAAAGGTAGAGTAGTCCGGGCATACGCCCTCTTTCTCCTCCCTCTTTTCTATGAGAGAGAAAGAGAGAGGAGGGAAAGGGGAGGGAGATTCTAACTTCATTTTAAAAACACAAAGTATTTCCTTCGCTCGGGAAAATAGGGTAGAGGTGAGAATGCGTTCACCCTCAACCCCTTCTTCTTCTTCTTTTTCTCTCTTTCTCTGCTTCCTTTGCTACTCTATATGTAGGTAAGTTACTCCCCTTCGTCCCTCAACAACTCTATCACCAGGGAGAAAACTCTCGATGCTGCTTCCATCAACGGACTTCTTTCTTGCTAGCTAGCTTGCTTTCTTTCTTTCTTTCTTCCTTTCTTCCATTCTTTCCATTCTTTTTTCTCAATTTTTTCATTCTTCTTCGGCTTCTTGATACGTTACTCTAGGATCTTTCTCTTTCTATCTGTTTTTATTTATTTTTTTACATTTTTTTTTGTATTATATAAAAGAAAATTATTTATAAAGTCTGAAAAAAAAGATAAAAATATTAATCAGGATTGTGTGTAAGATAATAGTGAAATTATAATTATTCAAATAAATTCTATGATATTTGATTGTCGTAATTATCAGTCTAATTGGAAATTAGAAAGAAGATCAACTTCGATGACTATGATAATAGTTAATAATAATAATAATGATAATAATAATAATAGGTGTTTTGCTAATTGAAGTTAACTGGAGTGTCGAAAAGACAGAGTTGCGAAGGGGGTTGGTCGCCTAACGGCACTACTACGTAAACTTTAAACAGACCGAAAGCACAGTTTAGCAAATAATGCATTCCGAACGCTCGAGTGTACTCACAAGGTATTCAAGAAGACTCGCGAACGTGTATCCAATTAGGATGAATGAAATACTTGAGGCGATGACGTCTATGTAGGTACGACCTATAGGTGTATGTATATGTCAGACATACTATATATATATATATATATTACATAGGATATATACACGTGCCTACGTCCTACCTCGAACCAATTCGCGTGTACCTTGGCACACTACTCCTATATAGAAACCTCTTATCCTCTTACCATCGCATTCTCTTTCCACCTTTCCTTCCAACCCTCCCACCCTTCCTTTTCCTTTCCCTTCACCTAATCCGTTCTCTCTGTCTATCTATCTTTATCTTACCATCTCTCTTTTATAATTTAATATAAAAATTCTCAGAGAGATTAATTCCGCTATTTTCCAAAGAAACTACCCCTGTACCTCTCTCTCTCTCTCTCTCTCTCTCTCTCTCTCTCTCTCTCTCTCTCTCTCTCTGTCTGTCTGTATTTCTCCTTCCTTTCTAACTATCTATCTTTGTCTATCTATCTCGACACTGAACGAGAAAGCTTCGAACAATTCTTGAGACACGATAGAATGAACGCAAATTTGCGATAAACTAATATTGATTCTGTTGAAGGTTTCCTACAAACTCACAGCTAACGAATATTCGATCCGTGCGTAAATGAGAAGAACTTGAATTTGGATAAGTGAAAAAGATCAACGTAAAATGAATGTTAGATAGAAAAAGATGAGAAAATCTTTCTAATCAATGATTACCTAAATCCCGCGAGTTCTATCATTCATTTCTCTATCTTTTTCTCGTGAATTGGGATATCTTCTCTTTTACTCTTATCCCCTTTTTCGTTTTCGAAATGATTCCTGGACGTGCCAGTTGGCTCGAGTGAGGGGTTCGTTCGAAAGAGATAAAGTACGAAATGACTCTTCCGTAACGAACCGTTAAACGGCTTTCTCGGGCCGATAAGTGACTTCTCCGATCGACCACCTCTCTTCCGCTTCATCACTGCCATTATCTCTCCAATTCCGTGCGAAAGCAGTTCAAGTCGCTATTTGATTATCAAAGGTTATCAAGATGCCTTTGCTGCTACGTTTAAATGCTACTCAATGATCTAACAGCTATATCATAAATTGGATACCTTCCTTTTACTTTCAGTAATTTTTAGTTCCATTTTATTCGTTTAAAAAAGAAAAAAAAATCATTTATATAAATTGAAACCTTATTTCCAATGGATTTTTAATCTTATATGAGATAAATTAACCCTTTGAATGATGAATACTTTTAATAAATTATTATTAACTAAATTCTAATAATGAATTATATTTAATAATTAAAATTTTTATTTCTATGAATATAATTTAATTAATTAATATAAACATTACATTATATTTTACATTAATATTAACAAAAACGTATAAGCATCGATAGACCACTCTGGTAATTTTTACCAAACTCATATATGCGTCCATAGCACTCTAAGGGTTAATTATCCATGACATACACATTTGATAAAAATATCAAATTATTTCTCGATAAGATATTAAAGATATTTTATTGAAAGTTTATTATTTATATCGATTCTTATAAGAGAGAATAAAAGATAGAAAATTATTCTAAGATCTAAAGAATAATGTGTGTGTGTGTGTATATGTGGATTATAGAATAAATTAAATTATATCCCGTTTTAACGATAGAAAATGACTTAAAAGCTTTCAAATCAATATTTTTATCTTCAATACTTAAACTTCATTTATTCGTTTAAACAAAATAAATAAATAAATAAAAAGAACAAAAATTACGAGAAGAAAAATATTTATTTTTGACAGATTCAATCTTATAAGGGATTTAATGAATTATCGATTGTGTGTGTGTGTGTGTATTCTATAAAAATACAAAAATTATATACAATTTAAATCAATAATATTCTTACTGAAAGTTAATTATTTGTATCGATCAAATAAATAAAAATTATATATATATTAGGTTTACAGGAAAGTTCTTTCCATTTTTAAAATAAAACAAAAGTAATAAATTTTCATATCTCCTTAATTGACTAATATTTATCAATTATCATTATTTATAATTTCTTATTATAGTGTGATGACAATTTGTATATTGCATTTTTTAAAAATGTTTTATCCCTAAAGACGAAAAATTGAATCGGTGTTTGTCAGAATAGGCAGAACTTTCCGCGGTAGACCTAATATAATAAAACAATTCTAATATTTAAACAATAAAATATTTAGTCTATAGATTAAAATTAATATTATCAATATACATACATACACACACATCCACACACACACACGAGTTAAAAACGACGTAACAATTAGTACAAAAGTCTATAACAAAATTCTAATAATTAAAATTAAAAAAAGAAAACAAATGTATTTCCAAGGATTTAATTTAATATAATTAAAATAAATAACCCCTTAATATACAAAATATTAAATCGTATTACAAAAGTGTCCTATTTTCTAAATGTATATAATAAGTAGATAGGTATGCAAAAAGTCTATTCTTAAAGATGCTTGAAAACGACAGTTCACGTAGATCTGAAATAGAAGTCAAGAGTGAGTGAGAGAGAGAGAGATAGAAATAGAGAGAAGCTCATCTGGTCTCAAGAGAATCGTCGAAATATTAATGACGAGAGTAAGAGTAAGAGTAAGAGAGAGAGAGAGAGAGAGAGAAACATTAAGGATACGAAGCAAGGTATCCAAGTTTCCTGAGTAAATTCGTAGCTTCGAAGATTCCTTCCTCTTCCTGTATCTTCTCTCACTTGGCTAGATAGTCAAAAAGAAACTCCACAAAGAGAATAAGAGAGAGAGAGAGAGAGAGAGAGTGAGTGAGATAGAACTAAACGAGCCATTCTTAGCCACAATACTAAACTTATGCCAAGCTAACGTTCTCCCAGCCGACTGGTAGTTATCGCGTGAACTGTTTCACGTGGATAGGATGTATTACGGTAACGACTTATTTAATGTCTTCTCGCGAGCCAGTATAAAGTCCCATTTTCACGGTAGCCAATAAAGTTTATGTGTTCTGTAGAAAGTTGATAGACTATGCGTCTACAGTATAGGTACATTATCTCTCTCTCTCTCTCTCTCTTCCTCTCTCCCTTTTCCACTCTCTCTTTGTCTCTTTCTACCTAACAACCAATATCGATCTGTTTTCTTCCTTAGCAGCTCTAACAGCTCTTTCATTAGAATCCAAAGAGACTCCTGTGTAATCGTCTAACCTATTCCTATTCCTTTACTCCTCGTTCTTACCAACATAAGATCGATACGAATACGAGGAAATGGAATAAGACAGAGTTTCAGTTGATTAGAACAACTGAATAACTATGAACAATCTGTCTCGTTATTTCCTTTATCATCAACTTAAACAATTAAACACGCTTCTTAATACTAAATGAATTTCACAATTTATTTTCAATTTATCGATAAGTATAATAAAAACAAAAAAGTCGTACTTTCTAAATGATACGAATAATAATAAATCATTTTACAGAGAATAGAAATAAAAAGAGAATAAAAGAAACGAGGAAAAAAAAAAGAAAGAGAGGGGAAGAGGTTAAGGATGGTGTAGGTAACGCAAAGGTATACTCGAGAGGTGATGTTATTGTTGGTGGTAGTGATGGTGGTGGTGGTTGTGGTAACTGCGCTTCGGGTTTTAAAGGGTTGGGGGAAGGATACGATATTTCAGAGTGGCGACAAGGAGCGAGTCTGCTTGCCACTAGCAAATTAATTAAATTCCTACAGGCTGCCGAGAAAGGGTCGAGGAGAGCCTTCGTCGAGTTCCTCTCTCTCTGTGTCTCTGTCTCTCTCTCTCTCTCTCTCTTTCCCTCTCTCTCTCCATCCCTCTCTCTCTCTTTCCCTCTCTCTCTCTTTCCCTGTCTATATCCGTGTCTCTGTCTATGCCAGCGTCGGCGGCCAAGAGTCCTGTGTTCACCTCGTGGGAATATTGTAATTAAGATATGCACTTCGGCCCTTCCACCATTTTGACTCAGTCGCTTACGCGCGCGAGCGCGAACCCTTCGTGCATGTGTTGTCTTACCCTTAACTCCCCACCCCCCATACCTTCCCCAGCCCATCTTCCTTCCTTCCTTCTATGATTTACGCTTCGAAGAATACAATATTGTCTGTTTTGACCGCATCTAAATTGCATTCTATTATATGCTGGCTAGATTGTTGGGATATAATGCCACTGGTTATCCCATGTCCCTTTATCTGTTTCTATTTAGCTATTTCTCCCTCCATTTCTCCCTACTTCCCTCTCTTTCTCACACACACACACACACACTCACCCTCTTTCTGTGTTCTAATCCGTTAAATTTAGAAAATCACTCGACCTAAGACAATCGATTTAATTAATCATTTCAATTATCTTTCTATCAAATATATCTTATGTTAGATATTCCTTTATAGCCGCGTTGAAACTTGTTCCAGCTCAATTCTAAATTCAATTACTCAGATAAGTGTAAATTTTCAGTTAAATTGATGTAACCCAAAAGCTGCTTTGATTTGTTAGATATTAAACAATTCTAACGTAACTATTTTATCATTATCTTTCTATACCGATTATTATAATTTATATAATCGGTTCCATTAAATTTGACTGAAAAATTGACTATCATTGTAATTGACAAATTTTAATCTTAATTTTTAATATACACATGCATGAATATTAATCAACGTATGGCAAAGTATTCGATTGCATAGAACATCGATGTCTCATTTAAATTCTTGCTTACGCGTGACACATAAAAAGTTAGAGAAAGAGAGTAAATGTAAAAGAGAGTGTGTGTGTGTGTGTGTGTGTGTGGGTGAGAAAGGAAAGAGTCGAAGATGGTAGGTGAACAAGAACACCATGGAATAGAATAGAGCAGAACTGTCTCATTCGAAACGCGTCTTTGTCTGAACGGCTGACATGGTTCCCCATCACCTCCTTTCCTACCTTTCTCACTCTGTCTCTTTCTTACTTTTTTTTTTATCTTTCTTTAACACATGCAGTCTTTTTCTTTTTCTTCTTCTTCTTCTCCTTCGTGTGACTCTTTTTATTCGACCCTTTAACTCTTACTACTCTTTTCCTTATATCGTCTACCTCATTGGTTGATCTCATTGAAAGTTTCAATGAATCGAATGGAAAAAAAAGTAAATGTTTTTATACAAAAATTGAGTTCTCGTATTCCAATGTTTCGAAAAATATTTGTTAATTCGATTTACGAATTTTAAAGCAAAATAAAAAAAAGAAATGTTTAATTAATATTTGTTATTGTAAATAAATTTTTTAAAGTAGAAGTAGAAAAGTATATAAGATATAATATACCACATGCATTAATCAAATAAATAAATTAATGAAAAAAAAAAAATACTAAAATAATTAAAATCTTATCCGAAATATAAATTATAAATTATATTGTCTTGTTATTCTACCTTTTAACAAATTTGAGGGGAAAATTAATAATTACAGAACTACTAAAGTACAATACATAACAATATAAAAACAAAATATAACATACACCATGCGAGAAATCAAATAAATAGATAAAAGATACTAAAAGAAAAAATCAAAATCTTGCACAAAACACAAATCGTAAATTTAAATGACAACATATTTGTTACCTTAACAAATTTTTTTAAATCAAAATGTTAACGTTTACGATTAAACGATTTAATTATTTAATTTTATCGAAATGTACAAGTTTATTTGATAAAAAGTAACAAAAAAGTGATATTTGATTTTTCTAAACGAAGAAAAACCGTAGAACGAAGACAAATATTTTTCGCGCTCTCTCGAAGTCCAATAATAGAAAGAGAAAAGAAAAAAAAAAGGAAGAATTTCTGAACAAAGGTGACGAATAGAAAAAGATATAGAAGTAGAAGAAGAAGAAGAAGAAGGAAGTCGATTCGTAACTTTAACCGTTTCCTAGTAAAGGAAAAGTAAGTACATACACATTCGTTTGGTCGTGCAAGCAAAAGACTTTCTCTCGTCCTTCGAAAGGGACAAAAAGCTACTCGTAAATACCGCGTTAACGGACAATCATCGGTCAAGCACCATCCTCTTCGAGAAGCTTGCAGGAAGGAAGAAAAGAAGGAAGTAAAAGAAAAAAAAAGAAAAATTGAAAGAAAAAGGATACTCCTTTCGTATATAACCTTTAACAAAGGACGAGCAAAGATTTAAAAGAGAAACTACATTGCGAAATAATCGTCCCTTCGCATCAACTATATGCTGTGCTACTTATGTGATATTAGATCGACCTTCGAAGATAACTTAAAAAAGAGAAAAATAAAAAAAAAATATAAAGAAAACTTGGCGACTATCTTTTCTTCCTTACATTGGGATCCTTGGATAGTCACGAGATGATTTCTACAAGATTACATTTCTGACGATTCGATTAAAAGTCGAGAATATAAAAAAAAATTTATAATCGAAAATAATATTATGGAATGTGTTGATAAGTTTTGAGCTTATTCTTTCTTTTTTTGAACATTTTCAAAAACAACTAAATATTTCTAAAATATTAGGGAGACCGGAAAGTAATATCGTTTCAATAAATGTCCAATTTATTATATTTTTATCAAAAACCGATTGATTTTTATCAATTTAGTATTAAAAATGTTGCATAATAGATGGAAAAAGGTTGTTGATAACAAGGGATGGTAATTACATTATTGATTAAAAATAAAAACTTGGAACTAAATATATTCGTTTGAATTTAAGGTTAGAAAGCGACATTACTTTCTGGTCCACCTATATATACCTAATATACCCTAAACTGATACAAATCAACAAATCTATGAGATATAACATATACGTTATTGTGCTAGTATTAATACGCATGTATAGGTAAGTAAAAACATGGATAATAGAAAACAATAGAAGCATTTAGAGCCAAAGGATAATCGAGTGCAATTGCAACGCAAAATAGTTAAATACGAAAGTCCATTTATATAATATGATCGATTTATACCTTTCATGGATTTATCTATGCGTTAGTAAATATATTCGGATTAAACACAATAGTCATGCATCACATTTCCCATATAGAAATATATTTAATACATATATGTATATATATACAAACATTGAAACTAGTGGATTACGTCGTTGGGAATATAACAGGAAACCGCCTTACCGAACGAGTCAGGTGAAGCCCTGACATCCTCAACCCTTTGAAGGGCGTGAAAATTGAGTCAGGAGACGGTAGCTCACGCATTCGATTTAAATGAAGAAACTCATTCCCGAAACTTAAGCAAGAAATAGACTTGTCGTTCTATTATGTCTGTGGGACAAACGAGATAGAGAGCTAACAAACTGATTATAAAAAAAACACGATAATAAAAACTAGATTTTATTTAAGAAAAAGATTCTGTTAAATATAAAATAATATTTTTGAAAATTTTGCCAAAACAAAAAATTAAAAGATACAAATAATTTTAAGGAAAAAAATAAAAGGTTTTAATCGAGAGATTAAAAAGAAAAATTTGATTAATTAATTTTGGATAATTTTTTATATGAAATTTTGGAGAAATTCATTTAAAAAATACATAATTCGAATAAAAGAAAACATTGAAATGGATGCACATTTTTAAAAAATTTAAAAGCATAAAAATAATAAAATAAATAAATACAATACAATAAAAAAATTAATATTAACTTAATATTCATAAATTTATATTTATAATATAAAAATTAATTTATTTATTTATAAAATTGATTAATTTATAAATTAAATTTACATTTATATTTATAAATTTAATATTAATAATTACAATAAAAAAAAAAGTATTACAATTTTGTGAACGGTTTAATAAAAAAAAAAATTGATTATAATCCTAGAATTCTTTTCCGAGGAGTACAAACAAAAAATAAAATTTGAACTAAATCAAATATGGTAATTTTTACAGTAGGTCGAGTTAACATGGAATGTCCCATATACTTGTGTGTTTGTATTTTTTCTGTCTCTCTCTCTCTCTCTCTCTCTCTCTCTCTCTCTCTCTTTCTCTCGCATAAACTGTTTCAAATAAGCCTCTCACGAAGATTTCAGCGAATTCATTTCGCATTTAGAGCTTTATGGAGATCGATGCTTCGGAAATAAAAGCTTCACCATAACAGGACTACTATACCTAGTCATCCTTTTTTCTCCTACTTTCTATCTGTCTCTTTCTCTTTCACTCTATTCCTCTGCTATGTGCATTCACAGCCAAATTGGAATGGAGTGCTATAGGATTTACCTATTCCATTATGTACATGCTTCTCTCTCTCTCTCTCTCTCTCTCTCCCTCACTCACTTTTTCTCGCACTCTTTCTCTCTTATTTATTTCGGACCAATTTCACAGGCTATAATGCACGATCAAAGTTGTCGATGAATATAAATGCCATGGGACGAAAGTGACCGGGTTTACATCGACTTGAAGTATCATCGATCTTTTACCCACCCCTTATTTCTCCACCCCCTGTTCCTTATTTTCTTCCTTTTCCTTCTTCGTCCTTCTTTATCTTTCTCTCTTTTTCTTTCTTTCTTTATTTCTTTCTTTTTCTTTCTTTTCATCTCATTTTAGCACTCGTATCGAGATCAAGCTGCACCGACGCGACGCGACGCGACGAGACGAGACGAGACGAGACGCAAGGACGACGATATCTCGAATTTTGTAGGTTGTGCACGATGCAGGATAGAAAAGGGATAAGACGATTCAGGGATATTACTAGCAGTCATAAAAGACTTTGGTACCTGACGTGACGCGATTATCGATATTTTAACGCAATGACTATGTTTAAACTAATTTTCATTAAATTGTTATTTAATATCCGCGCGATTATTATGTTTATCAAAACAAAATATATTTTATTCCTTTGAAAATTTTATTCGAATATTTTGTATTAACTGTAAAACCTCACCTATCAATAAGTGAATATTTTTTTCCAATATGACAGAAATAAATTCAATTTTATTATGATCAGTTTCTTCGATTATGACAAAGACTTATTATTTGTGAATTAATTCAATATTTATGAATTATTTATCTTTTTTATTTTATTATATAAAAAAAAATATATATATATATAGTTATATAAATATAATAAATATTATTTATAGATTTGTCCAAAGAATTTCCAGGTAATTCCCTATACGAAGGATTTAGCCACGATCAAAAATCTCGAATTTCCTCTTTACTAGACATCGTCAGACGGTTCTCACGAACATGAAAAGACGAAAGAAGAAGAAGAAGAAGAAAGAAGATGGAAGGAAAAGTCGAATGCTAGAAGTTCGTTCGTTCTTCCTCGTAAATCGACTTGCCGTTGTAAAATCCTATTTCAGGCTAGCGCGTGTTTCCATCTCGTTTCTCTTTTCCTTCTTGACCCTCTTTTTTACTAACCAACCAACCAACCAACCAACCAAGCAACCAACCCTGCGTATATTTCAACCACCAATAAAATTCGTTTGACGTTCATCAAACGTTTAAACCAATCAATTTTTCAATGAGAATATAATATCACTTGAGAACGTAGAAATTGGATGAAAAGAAGAAGCTTTTTGAGAGAAATCAACGAATCTTTATGCGTGTACCTCGTGTGTACATCCATGTGTGTGTATATGTACGTACGTGAGAGTTAGCAATATCGTTAAAATGTTTATAAAATGTCGTTTAAACGAGTCTTTCTTTCTTTCTTTCATTTCCTTTTCATTTTCTGTTTCTCTTTGTATCTTTTTCATGAACGATAGAAAAACTTACGAGACGTCTGAACGAGCTCTATTTTTCAAGGTTTATTCGTTCGAAGTTTGCACTCGCGATCGAACAAAGAGCAAGAGAGCTCTCGGCGTTGCCCGTGAAACCCATAGTAGTGTAATACTGCTATGAAACCGATTCCAGATTGCTTTGAAAGGTGAAGGTTGGCCTTTCCTATACAAAAGGGGGTTCTCTCTTTCATACTTCTGACAAATGCAAACACAGTTACGTTTTCGTCTCGTCTCCTCCCGTCTCGTTTCATTTCATTTTCAGATACTTTTCGTTTAATCGAGTCCCTTTTCTTCGTTCATCATGAAAAATTCTATTTCGACAAATAAACGAAATTCTATTACATGAAATAACAATTATTCTATATTTCAACGTATTCTATATGTATACGCGTATATACGATTATTATTATTATTAACAATAATTCTTTAATGTTTAATTTTAAATCAAATTTCGTTTTGATATCTTAAACATTTAACACGAAATTTAATTATTGAAGTGAAAACTTCTTTAGAATGAGTGTGATTGAAAAAAGAAACACGGTAATGTAGTGGAAAAAGGAAACGGACGATGTAGTGGGGAAAAGAAACGGCCTTAATACTGCGTAAGAAGAGAAAAAGAGACAAACATATAGGATTGTGCCTGTGAGAGAATGAGACAGAATATTGCTATATAGTTTTTCCTATTCTCGGTCTCCTCTTTATGCTCTGCTTCGTAGTTATCGCTCCCGGTTGTGTATGTTCGTGTTTGCTGCAACTTATATATGATTTTTTATTTTTATTTCATATAAAATACTAAATATTATTATAAAAATATGCATAAATTAATTACAATATTAGAGTTCAATTTTATCATTATTTATAAAAATATTTGATTTGCAAACATTTTTTAAAGTGTTTTATTATTTATTTTCTTTGTAATTATTATAAAAATGCGCGCCTGTATGAATTCAACCCTCTAGACACACTTTGAAAATGTTGCTTGCGAGCGTCATCTGTCGGGACGGAATTTTTTGTGCCCGAAAGATAGGCAACCCGTCATACATAGGTGTATAAACAGTTTTGGCTGCAAAATAATTCCGTCCCAGTAGATAGCGCTCGCAAGCAACATTTTCAAAGTGTGTCTGGAGGGTTGCATACGAACAGGCGCGCATTTTTATAATTAAATTAATAATTAAATAAATAATTATAAGTTAAAAGTACAAATAATATTATATAATAACTTATCCTCTCTAAACTTGTTTATTTAAAGGTTTCACTTCTAACTTGTGTGATATGCACACGATTTTTTTTCACAAATTTCATTATACGAAAAGAATTAATATAATATGTAAACTTGTGTTTTACAAATTTATTTTCAAATTTGACTAAACGCAAATTATTCCAATCGCGATTATTTAAATGTCTACGTTAAGAATATAATACTACTTTCTTTTTAATAGCATCGAATATATTTGCATAGAATAAACTCAGGGTTATTTAAGTTGGAAGGAAGTAAAACACATTTCCTTTCAAATGTAGGCCGTCGTGTTGACGCGTCTACGAGACCTGAAGCTTACAGAAGAGAATTGCTCCTAGAAAAGCTCGTTTCTAGTACGCGCGATACATTCTTGATCACAATGCCGTAACTTTCTGTCTTGGACGAAAAGTGAGTAGAGAACTCTTCCTACACCCTGATCTCGTTTACATCGTTTTCCTACTCGAAAGACTGTGAAACGTCTTTACGGTTTGCCTACATTGTACAAACTTTTTATTATTCTACTTTCACTAACATTATATCAATCGTTATTAACACGTTCTCAATATTTTTTTAATTTAAAAAACAATTAACATCAAACATTTTAAATTTTCATTCAAATCTAATATTTTATTTCTAACATAACAATTCTAATAATTATAATTAATAAATACTCAATAATATGTTGATTATAACTAATATAAAAATAATCCAATAACTCTAACAAATTATCAAAAACGAAGTACTTGCTTTTACAACTTTCAATGCATTAATAAAAAATATAAACCCCTAAAAGTAATAAGAACATGATCAACATTAAAATAAATACGTGCATGGTGTTAGAACAAATCTTGATCATAAATTATATCAAAAGATGTATTTGAAATTGCTGATACTCGTGAAAGAGTCGAAAGTCACTGAGACGATTAATAATGGACGCGAATTCAGATTTGGTAGGAGGAGAATCGTCGTTCTGTTAAAATGAAGGAAGATGATTCGAACGACGAGAAGAAAAGGGAAGAGAGAGTGAATAAGGAAGGATGAAGTGTAGAACGAGGAGGAAGGAAGGCCCTATGGGAAGAAGAGAAGGCCTGTGGAATATCGGTTGGCGGAAGGCAAAGCGAGGCTGAATATTCCAATGCACGTGCCGATCAATAAATAGACGCAATTCCTACAAAGGTATCCTGCGGGACCTCCCGCTTATCCATTACCAGCTACTATTCAGGAGCGCGAGCAGAACTCGACGAATGATGACCTATATATATAATTCTCTTGATATGTAAATAACGAGAGATATGAAATATCGATTAGATGGGATTTAGATGAAACTCTCTGCCTATGCATTAACACATAAATATATATATATAATAATAATAATAATAATAATAATAATACATATATACATATGTATTTATTATTATAATTACTAATATTATTATTATAATTTACACGTACATATATGTTTAAATAGATATTAATATACAGTATTATCAGGTATAAATTCTCTTATCCTGATATATTTTCAAATTGTATAAAAAGATCGAGAAATTCTCTCTCTCACTCTTTCTAAAAAAAAAAGTGCATTGTAATGAACTAATGATCGATGTAAATATTAATGTTTTGATTGATTTTCAAGTAACAATATATGATTCAGCCAATATGTACTAAAAAGCAAACGGTACATATGCATATATTTATAGAAACCCCCATACGTTTGAGTAAATAAGCTCATATTGTTTTACATCCTCCCATTACATCAACCCTATCTACTTCTCTACCACCGTTCGTTCCCCTTCCGTTCGTTTCTATCCCTCTTTTACCAATTTACCCTTCACCTCACCTCACCTTGCTGATATTCGCACTACGAACTTTAGAAATTAGGCAGATAATGAAAGCGATCTAGATTGGCTCTATAGAATATACCACGAACGGGCATGAATTTTCTCTCTCACTCTCTCACTCTCTCACTCTCTCACTTTCTCTCTCTCTCTTTCTCATCGATACGATTGGTAGTAGAGAACGATTTACTTCAACACTATCCCATCATCGGTATTACTTTCTTTCACACAAAAGAGCTTACCACTTCTACGTTCGAGAAGGAAAATCATTCTTCCTTTCTCTCTCTCTCTCTCTCTCTCTCTCTCTCTCTCTCTCTCACTCTCTCATATACTCTATTTTCGATAGCTTCCTGAAGAAATTTCTCGTGATAGTGGACCGATAAAAACGGAGACATCTGGTCAGTCCACCTTCTCTCTCGCTCATTCACTCTCCTTCACTTGAGTATAGTGCCACCTGCGGTAGTAGTGTTTAGAAAAAGTCAAGAAAAGAAAGAAAGAAAGAAAGAAGAAGAGAAAAAGAAAGAAAGAAAAAGAGAGAAAGAGACAAAGGATAAACGTAGCCCCAAGTAAAGGGCTCCACGAGAGAGTAACGAAAGATGGATGAAGGAAGAAAAAAAAAGCGTCGCTTAAAGTTACTGGCAGCAAGGAGGCTACAGGCTTGAGGGTAGAAAGAGGAACAAGAGGAGGACGATGAGGAGGAGGAGGAGGAGGAGGCGGGGGCTACGATGTTAGTTCAGCCACAGCATCTATTCGTGAAAAGGTGAGTATCTTGATTTGAGTGAACGTTTCAGAACTGAACGCTCGAAAAACTCGTAAAAAAGCTGGAAGAAGGCCAGGAAATCCTCTGGTCGAGCCATTAACGGCGACTTCCCCTAAGCCTTTCAATCCTTCTCTCCACCTACCCCTAACAACCCCTCATCCTCATCCTCCTCCTCCTCGTCCTCATCTATTCACCCTCTTCTTCTTTCCTTCTTCTTTCTATCCTTTTCCTTCGTCTTCTTATTTTTCTTTTATCGTTGACGCCTTCTTCAACTACTACTACTACTACTACCTCCCCCTCTATCAACCCTCTTACACTACCTCCCCCCCCCAAACCTAACTTCCTCCTTCATCCTCGAATCGACACCACTTTAACCAACCAAGTTTTTTTCTCTTCACAGAAGATTCGAACGAAAGAAAAAGTTAAGTCGATCGATCGGAGCCGATTTTTTTAATCAGGTTTGGACAAGCCAAAGCCCGCGAGCATGATTGAATACGTTTTTAATTTATCGCACTATCTCTATCATATTGATCGAACTACTCTTATTATGGGTAAAACCTTGTAAGTACGTATATCGTTACTTAAAATTGTGTTCATTTTATTTGCACGTCCTTTGTTAGTCATCTCGATAGAATTATTTTCTTTTGAACAATATTTTTAAATTTAAATTAATTTGATTGATGTACAATATTATAATTAAGATTTTAATATCGTTGTTTTGGTCGTTTGTTTATTATAGATGCATTTTATGAAAATTTTTTGAAATATTTAAATAGAAAATAATCCTTCGAATACGAGAAAAAAAAGTAAATAATTTGAATTTACCACCATTGAAATATTATCGTGCATATTTGTTTAGAATATCTAACCATGATACTATTAATTCTTTTGATAAATAACCCGTGGAAACTATTTTTATTTTCAATTTGCTATTTCGAATATTCTTCTCAAAACGATGATCTATAAAAAATGATTACGCAATTACAATATAAATATCTGTATATGGTGAAAATTTCAAAAAATGTTAAGAATAATTTTATTAACGTTGTATTTAAATGAGCATCATCAATTTCTAAATAAAATCATGAAAAAATCAAAAAGAAGTATATAAAGAAAAGTGGCAGAAATATAAGTTCGAAATATAAATTCTAATTATGTACCAATTTTCATAAATTTTTCAATGAATATTCATCCTCCAATGAGAAAAGGAGAATTTCTTAAACGCAACAGAGATTGGTTAATTTTGAGTGACGCGCATTTCGACCAATCAACGTATACTCGAATCGAAATACTCAATTGGCGCGAATATCTATCATTTTAAATTGACTTATACATTTTCAAGAATTATTTATAAAATCTTTTAACTAATTATCAAGACACATTATTCTTATTCTTATTATTATTATTATGAAAACATTGAAAACATTCACACATTTAAAATCAAATGTATATACAAAAGTCTTGTTAATAGCATTTCATTTTATTGCTATTGTACAATTCAAATAAATTACATCGTAACATCGGTCAAAGTACCTAGCATATATCTTCAGTTGTTTTATTTATTATTATTGATCATTGTTTGACTCGTGGGACCATTATCTCTATTTCAAATCACATTCAAAAACAAGCAGCGATTGTATAACTAATTACAGAAATTTCTTCCGCGGTGTAGGACACTTTTACAGGGAATTATTGTTTTACATAAATCTATTATTTTTTCTAATAATAATATTAATAATAATGTTAATTATAATAATAATAATAATAATATATCACAAAAGGCGCCAATCATATAAGAAACATTATATTGTATTGAACATTGTATTTTAATGATATAATTAATAACTATTAGTGATATATACTAACACTAACATTCAAATCAATGTGATTAGCAAATTACCGTCATCAGATAATTTTAACAATGCTAATAATTTCAATTTAAATTGTATAATAATCTTGTTTAATAGAAAATAAAATTAAAAGAAACAAAAACAAAGAAAATAATAATCTAATAATTATATTAATTAATTTTAGCAATCTGGAATCCATTACGAAAAGCAATATTTCTGTATTTCCCCTTTTCGGATGTTATAAACCCTTTGTCGTTTAATAACGCTTTTTTCTTGACCCACAAATCAAGTCCTGTACTACAATTAACTTTGAAAATAAGGCTACCTTAAACATTTTCAATCACTTTGTGATAATTTCCTGAGGCGTTGATGTATCAGTAAGAAAGCTCTAAATTACATGCAATAATATATAAATCACATTTATATTATATACTCTTTGTCATCAGCATTTATCAGAGTCTAATTTTTTTATTTATTTCTTTTTTTTCCTCTCTTTCTTTCTATCTTGTTTATACGAAAACAACACATTAAACCGATATATTTCAATATCTGCGTAAAATAATTTTGAAAGTAAGATAATTTCATTTCTCATAATTTTCAAAACATAAAAACGACAATGTAATATATACATACACGTATACATATATACTATCAAAGTCTGTAAACATATTATTACAAATATAACTCTATATAGGCATTGACTACATACACATATTGATCTCTCTCTCTCTCTCTCTCTCTCGATCTCTCTCTCTCTCTCTCTCTCGATCTCTCTCTCTCTTTCTCTCTCTCTCTTTCGCTCTCTAAGAATCATACTTTGTTATTTACATTTACAGCCTTTAGAATAACCGATCTTTAAATATGAACGCCGAAAACAAATCGAGGGGTACCTCGCGAGGTTCTAACTAGCGCGATATATTTATTTTCATATTCATATATTTAAACTTATCCACATTAAGAAATGCATGAGACAAATATCTCCTTCCATTATTTATCATATATTTTGTTTTTGGTAATTTTTTTTCCTCTTTTCTTATTTTTTTTTTCTTTGTTCTCTTTTCTTTACAACTATAGACATTCGGCATTCACATCTGAATTTTGTTGAGGAGAAGTGCGTAATCGCTCAGCGACAATAAACTACGCACCATTACTCCTCACATCTATATTTTTATATTATTATATGATTTAAATCGACATTTAGACAATACTTGAGCACGTCTTTACGACCTCATATACGGATAATCAAATTCTTTCAAAGGAACAAAGATTTCTTTAATTGACTGTGGTGACGCCCAACGAAGAGCATAATGAGGACCACCGGCTTTGTCATTCGTACCGGACATTCTGCTACCACCAAAAGGTTGTTGACCAACCACCGACCCAGTTGACTTATCATTTACATAAAAATTACCTGCCGTGTATTTCAATTCTTCTAACGCCTTTCTCGCCCATTGTCTGTTTAAAATTAAATAAAAGATTATGTTTTACTATCGCCTTATCTTGTACGATGTAAGATTTAAAAATTGTGGTATAAAGCTTACTCGTCTTGGGAAAATATCGATCCTGTTAATGCATACGGCGTGGAAGTTTCAACCAATTTCATAGTTTCATCGATTTTGGAATCCTTGTAAACGTAAATGGTTAACACAGGTCCAAATATTTCTTCCGTCATGATTTTATCATTTGGATCCGTTGTTGTTACTATCGTTGGTTGGATGAAGTAGCCAACACTTTAGAAAAAATATTGCATGTTTTTTAAATAAAAAATATCTAGTATTTATTTAATAATTAAAAATAATATTTATATGAAACTTACGAATCATCGCATTGACCTCCTCCGATTATTTTTAAATTCGATGATTTTTTGGCATGATTTATGTAACCAGAAATTCTTTTAAACGCCGTAGCATCGATAACAGCTCCAGTAAAAATAGTGAAATCTCTAACGTCACCTATTTTAAGTTTGTCACGTGTCTCTAAAAGGCCCTCCTTTATCTAAAATGAAATTTTGTTTTTCAATATAAGAATAAGCGTAGAATTTATAACATATGATTAATAAGTAAATAAATAATTTTTAATGTCATACCTTGCTCCACAAAGATTCAGGAACATACATTCTACTACAGGCTGAACATTTCTGACCATTAAATTCGAAAGAACTTTTTATTGTCCCGATAACAACTGTTTGTACGTCAGCACTTGGGTGAACGAAGTGATAATTCTTACCGCCACATTCACCAATCAATTTAGGATAATTCTTATATTTTCCCAAATTTTTACCAACTTGCATCCATAAACGATTAAACGTCGGTACCGATCCGGTAAAATTGATACCAGACAAGTAAGGAGAGGCAGTTATCGTATCTCCAAAAACTGGACCTTCGCAAGGAACAAAGTTAACAACTCCTGGCGGTACTCCAGCTTCTCTGCATATTTTAAAGATCCACCAATTGGAAAGTAACGCGGTATCTGATGGTTTCCATAGAACTGCATTGCCCTAAATAAAATTAAAGTAAAAAATAAATTAAATTTACTCTTGCACATTTGTTTTCGGATGATATCGATCAAGAAAGATTAATGAGATACAAACCATTAAAGCTGGAGTATAACTAAGATTACCACCAATAGCAGTAAAATTGAAAGGTGACACAGCGGCAACAAAACCATCCATTCCACGATACCTCATAGAATTCAATTCATTTTTAGTAGGTGAAATTGGTTTATATTTTAAGGCGTCCTTGACAAAGTATCCTTGTATTTTAAAGAAATCTATTAATTCAGCTGCGCTGTCAATTTCTGCTTGAATAACAGATTTACTCTGACCAAGCATAGTGGCAGCATTTAAGTGTTGTCTATATTTCTTCGACATGAGGTTAGCAGCTTTTAACCATATTTCTAATCGTTTTTCAATAGGACACTTCTCCCACTCTCTTTGAGCTTTAACAGCAACATCGATAGCTTTTTGTATTAAGCCTGGCGTAGCCCAATAATATTTAGCAACTTTGGCTTGATGATTATGTGGCTAAGAAGTAATGTAATATAAGAAATTTCTTCTTATTAAAATAAACCCATAATATATTTAATAATAATATGTACCATGACTTGATATTTGCATAAATCTGTCTTGATTTCTTCATTTCCAATGACCAAAGGTACTTCAGTACATTCGCTTGCCATTTCATCCAGGACCTTCTCTAATTCTGCCCTTTCCTTGCTCCCTTTCTGATATCCAAGAACAGGTTCGTTCTCCAGTGGAAATTCTGGAGGATTTGGTACAGGCACTATAGATCCTAGGCATCTTGTACCTACTCTGCAAATAATAATAATAATAAATGAATAAAAAAATTTGAATAAGAAAAGTAGAAAAAATAACAACAAGTATATTCTTAAGGGAGATAAGAAAATAAGAGGTAAAAGTAAATATTATTTCGACTATAAAGCATGATGATAATCTTTTCTAATATTTATCTGTGTACAGACACATAACTTAGTATACTCTGTTCACAGTGTTATCACTCAACAAGATTAATTCTATGTAAACAAATTAATCCAATTCAAATTTCAAGCCACTGTGTGCAATTATAAACAAAATTGAAATTAGAAGTATATCAAGAATAAATGAATAAATAAATAAATTAATTAATAAATAAAAATGAATCATTTCTAAAAATGCAATAAGTTTAAAAACAACAATAAAATATTACATATATATATAAATGTTCGACGGAACAGGATAATGTTATTTATACTTGCTATACTTTGCTAACTTTATGTGTCAAACGCTATGATCATAGGCCGTTACATAACGCTATATACTCAGTGACCCTTCTCGTTGAGATTATCGCTCAAAAAATTCAAATTAATTATGAAACACAAAAATCATTAATAAGAATATTAATTACGATAACATTTACTTATTAAGAAATGATATAGATAATGTTAATTAATTAATTGATTAATAAAACAAAATTGAAAAAAAAGCACATCAATGGAAGGTCTTACGTAGGAGTATGTCAAATTTAGAGAAGGCCAATAGCAATAAAATGCAAGCGTAGAATTTATTTTGATTATAAATAAATAAATGAATTGATGTTATATATTTGTCGTGACGTTTATGACGTCAAAAAGATTTCTTATAATAAACAAATAAATAAAATTAAAATAAATAGGATGAAGTGATGCGAAACTTCGAGACGCCGTATATACATATGCGTGACGTCAGGTATAGCATTGAGGCATAAGATGAAAAAAATATAATGTTTTATGGAGGAAAACGAAAGGGGAATTTAAATAAAACGTAACCACAAATGAGCTAACATCAAACTAATTGAAGATAAGCTAGAAATGAATTATCCTTGGTAACAGATGTTAAAAAGAAAGTCGCGTAGTCGTCATGTAAACGGGAACGTTTTTCAAGGATACAAAAAATCACTATCGCTTTCAACGCACTATTTCATTATTATTGCAGGTGTAAAAATAATCGTTAAACATTTAAAAATAATTTTAAATATATTTATCACTCCCGAAAGATAAGAAATAATTAACAACGTTCAAGGGGAAGAGTAAATTGCGAAGAAGAATTAAAAGATCATTGACAAATTGATTTGAATGAAAAGGAACCACGTTGACAGTTAATGGCAGATATTGAGAAAGGTTAAAGGAAAAAAGAGTATTGTAAAAGAAAAAGGGAACGCAATTGTTGTTGATGACTCAATTCGACATTTGAAATTACAGTACATATCTCTTTAGCTATAAATAACACAAGCATACACATTTACGTACAAGAACAAATCCTATTGAAATTATGAAATACAGCACGTAAGAGCTAATTGGTCAACGAACTTAATTCGAATATTCGGCCGTTTTCGTCGAACGTTTGATTTTCGTATTCGTGTAATAGTGTAGATGAATTATTTATATTAACAAGTAAGTTAATTAAAAATAGATAAACAACATTTAGCAGCAATAACGTAATAAAGTTTAGAAGGATCGTGTAAATGAACAAATGCATAAGTGCGTTGTTGTTTTTTAAAACCTTCACACGAATATAACGAAACACACATAACAGATATAATTATTCTTGTCGTGGTATGAGATTAACATAAAAGATGATGAGTACATAGCATACACATACACGTCACATATACGGTATCATATAAAGGTACATATACAAATACATATACAGGTATGAATGTGAAATACATAGAGCACACGGACCAATGCTTGAAAATAATCAATATATTCCCTAGTATTCGGCTTGATGTCAGAAATAATAAAAGATATCATGAACGATAGGATTATTCAAGGACAATAAAATATCTTCCGCATAGTTCTACTCACTTTTGGCTATTTGCTATAAAAGCTTGACGACAGATATTCAACATCGTGCTCTCTTCTCTAAACTCTTTGGTCCTCCTCCCTTTTATTTTACTCCAACGCCCCCTCTCACTCTCGCTCACGTTCTTTTCTCCTCTCTCTTTTTTCTACTATCCTTCTCTTTTCCTTTCTCTCTTTGCGTCTCTATCTTCTTCCTTCGTTTAACAAACTTTTCTTACTCACGTTTTCAAATCGAATGACCAAATTCATTTACCTGTCCCTTTCTTTCCTTCTTTATATTTTTCTTTCTTTTGTCCTTTTTGTTTGTTAACACACTGTACCTTCGGAACCACAAAAGGCGACAACGGCAGTCATCGGACAAATAGTAAACCCAACCACCTTCGCATACCCCCACTTCTTTTAAATTCGGACCATATAACCAGGGCCGTAGCAAAGGTACTACCGAATTACAATACACTCGACGCATGCGTCGATTTTAGAAAGAACGAATATATAAATCTATTATCTAACAAGACAATTCGATAACTTAGGGTTGAACACACAAATACTTAAGTAATCTCTAAAAAATAAATAATTTTTATTAGATATTTAAATTTATTATCTAACGAGAACAATTCAATAATTTAAGTTTGAACACACTTAAATTACTTAATTGTTTTTACAAAAAAAAAAAGAAAATAAATAAATAAATAGAATAGAATAAACAACTTTTATTCAAAAATTTCCTAAATCCTTATCAATAAAATTTTTCTCAAATTCAATTAATGGTGACCGAAAATCGCCTTTTGAACGTAAAAATTTGTTAAATTTTTAATTAAATGATCGTTCAATTTTGATGATTTAATGATACAAAAAACAACAATCGTATCACTCGAGTTTACATATATTTGTTTTTTCTATTCACTTACAATACGTACATGTATATTCATACACATACTTATTATCCACTATTAAAAGAATGTTAGATCGGAATAAATTTACATGATGTTGAACTAAAATAATATCGATATTGACATAAATAGAATCGAAGGTTATACGTTTCTATATATCAATTCTATTCAAATTTACTTTATATTTCTAATTTAAATGATTTTTTATTATTAAATTATACACAAATTTATGCAAATTTTTAACGAAGTAATATCTTGTTATTTGTTTCATTAATTACATTCAATATAAAAAATAAATTTACGTATATTAACTTATATGATAATTAAAAATAAAAACATTAATTGATTTTCTTTATTTAATGTTTAATGTTCTGTGAGACTCAGCACTACCGCACTATTCGTATATCCCATAAATATACAACTTTGGTTACCCATGTAGAAAAGAAAATTGCGCCTAATGGCATGCAAAAATATAACAAAGTGAAACAATAAAAGCAAACGAATAGGGGCATTCCTTATCAGTATTCTATCTACACTTATCTATTATATATATATATATACAATACATAGTAATGTAAGTACATATATACTTACATTTGATTAATACTGTTAAGGGTTGCTATGCGAAATTCAATAGATTAGTCAATGAATTAAATATATTTCCTTATATATATACAAGGTGGGATAATAACTCTGACCACTTTGAATAGCTTCTTTATTTACAATGGTATTAAAAAATTTCATAGAAAAACGTAATACTATTGCAAAGGGAAATCTAATGGTTGAAAGAATTTTCTTTCAAGGTCAATTTTAAATAGACTTCAAGGTTATAATGCAACTTTTTCCTTTGAAATTGTTGGATATAATTATAAACAAAAAAGTATTTGCGTCTTCTTCTTTATATGGTCCACCCTGTATATGTATGCATATGTGTATCAATATATTCTTGTGAAAGAATTTCTATTTATTAGAAATTAATAATATATGCATAGAAAGTAAATTTGACGGAAATATCATAAATCTAATAGATAATTATAAACAAAACCTTTATTTTATTTATCTCCTTATATGAATTAATTGTCTTCTTGTTGCATTTGCAATTCTCGAAGAAGTTGCGCTCTTTGTTTTTCTAATTCGTCTTCGGAAAGTTCATGATGTTCCGTATTTTCGTTAATGGATTCTTCGCTATGAACAGATGGTCTTCTGTGTTTTTCCTCTTTCCGCCTTCTCTCCGGAGATTCTTCGGAAGACGGTAATCTTGAGTGAGAACGCTATAAATCAACACATACATATATAAGAAACTTAATAAAAAATTAAAGAATTAACCCTTTTGCGATCGGTGTCCCCGTAGCGAGGACATTTTTAAATCATCTACTATATACTATAACACACGTATCCTTTCATCACCGTATTAATTAAACGTAACTTACGGAATGACTTCGACCTCTCTTCTTTTTACTCTTCTTTTTTTTCGTCTTTCTCGTATCGGATTCGGAACTTTCTGATTTGCTGGCTATACTTGCGGAACGCGATTTGCGTTGTTTCTTTTTAAATCCTTTATCACTGCATTCAGACTCCTATTTAATTAATTGTATATATTAATAGTTTGCAAGGATGAAATGTACGTACGTCTAAGAAAAAAAAAGTGAATAAAAAAAGACTTTACATACACTATGCGATCGAGATCGGGATTTTCGGTTCTTCTTTTTGGTTTTTTTCTTTTTACTTCTTATATGATGATGACTACAACTTTCTTCAAGCTCGTGTTGATAATCCTTAAAAATACGTATTCTCTCACTTTCTAATGTTATCGCTTTAAAATCAGGCTCCTCTTCCAATTTATTTCTCACATCTTCCCACGTCATCTGATAATCTACGCTAATGGTTTTCAATAAATTTTTAAAACTCGTCTCTAATTTCTTGAATTTACGCGTTTCCTCTTTAACTCGTTCCTTCTCCCGTGCCTCGGCTTTTTCGAGAAGCAAATTGTACGTCAATTTAACGTTTCCTGCGTCCAAAGTGGCAGACTTTCGATCTTCACAAACAACCGTTGCAAATTCTTCGAAAGTTGTACTGACTTGTACCTCAAAATTTTTATCTTTAAGAATTTCACGAATAATTTTCTTTTCATCGTGAAACCTAGACTTTAAATCTTCGACATAAAATTTGAATAAATCAAGAGGAGTTGATCCTGGCTGTCCTAACATAACCGAAAAACGTAAATCTGCGGATAACATTGGGTAAAGCTCTACCCAAAGAGACATAGATGTTAATTTTCCTTGTTCATGAAGTTCGTCCAATAAACTCTAAAATATAATATATATGATATAAGGTTACACACAAAGAATACTTTAAATTAAAAAAAATAAATTAAGTATAAACTAGAAAAAGAAATATTTACAATAAAACCATCACGATTTTTTCTTTCTTGTCTTTTTCTTCTCTTTTTCTCTCGCTCTTTTTCTTCTTCTTCATCCTTTTCCAAATGTCGAATATGATTTTCAAATACTAACAAAGCATCTTCTTTGTCCATTTCAAGTAAATCTGCATCTTCCGCAAAGGCTGCATGTTGCAAGAGCAATGCTTGTGCTTCTTGCCACGTAGTTCTATACGTTACATCTGTCATTGAGTCTAAAACATGGGAAAGCCTTTTGGTATTTCGTTTTTTTAATTGTTTAGCTTCTTCCTTTTCACGTTTTGCCAAATTAAATATAACATCCTCGTAAATGTCTCTTCTATCCGGATCTCCCACTGCTCTCCACAGTTCTAAATTGCCAAACATTTCTTCGCATTTATAATACTTCGTAGTACTTGTCATTCTTTCATTTTCCAACAAAAACTGTTCTAAATCTTCTTTAGCCCTTTTTAATCTGTGAAAAACCAATAACTCTTGATAATCCATAAATGCAAAGATTTCAAAATCAAATATACATTATCGACTACAAATTTAGGTACACACTTCAGTAGAGTTAACCATTTGACCTTCACGCTAACTTAACGATGGCAGTGCCTAGCACTACGCTTCAACCAGTGCTACACTGTCCCATTCTCACACTTCGCTTCGCTTCGAAGTGCTTCGGTAAAACCAAGATTTTGACATGTTTAAAATTTGTTTTCGCTTTGAGACCAAGTGCATATTGTTTTTAGACATCTAAAGTACACTTTAAACTAAAAAAAAAATTGGCTTTGTGAAAATTTTAGAGTGGTGTTACCCCTCAAGCAGCGCCTCAGCGTGTTGGTAGAACGTATAATATACGTCGCTTTCAGTTTTGGGATGGAAGCGCCTCGACATACGGTATACGTCGCTTTCAGTTTTGGGACAGAAACATCACGACGTATGGTATACGTCATAATAGGTCAAATGGTTAAACAATTTATTGAGACATCACTACTTAAAATAAAAGAATGTTCAAAAATGGAATTTACAGCTTTTACATACGTGAGTATCCAAAACTTTGTTGGTCAGAAATGTAGATTAATATTTACTTACCTTAATCTTTCTTGTTCCCGTTCCTCTTTGAGCTTCTGCGTTTTATATGCATTAAATGCTTGTTTACGTTCGTTTAATTTTTTCATTTGTGGATATCTTGGATCATTTTGAATAAGTTTTACTGCTTGCTCCCATGTAGCATTAGATGGCACATCTCTTTCCTTCAATAATTCTTTAAATGCTTCTATTGCTTCTTTTTTATCTTTGAACATCATTTTGGGTTCAGGAGTACTAGTCCGACTATCATTTGCTGATCCTTTCGCAGAATTACTATCTTCATCTGGTTTTGTAGGTGGTGTTGGAATATTTATTGCTGCGAGTGTTGCAGCCATAGCTTGTTCGATTGCAGATTTTCCTCCAGGTTCAGGAGTGCTTGTTTGCGATAAAGTACTAATATTTGGAGACAAATGTTGTATAGCTACTGGAACTATTCTGTACAAAATAATATATATAAAATAAATATAGGAGTATATTTAAAATAATTGAACATTAATTTAACATGTTACTAACGTATTTGTAGCACTAGCAACTACCGCAGCTGCAACAGCTGCAGCCTCTTCAGCAGCAATTCTATTTTTTAATTCTTCTAATTCTGGAGGAGCAGTCCATCTAGATTCTTTAGTAGTTACGTTATGATAATATATTTTTCCATTTTCTGATTTATACTCTTTCCATGGACATTGCGATAACATTAATTCGCTCGGGGTTTTCAATTCATCTGGCTTTTCCCATAAAGATTGTTTAGTAATACTATTATAATAATAAGTACGACCATCTGGAGCTTTATGTTCGGTCCAATCTGATTTTTTCTCTGAAGACACAGGTATACCCGATGGGGTATCACTAGCTAATGGAGTTGGAGGAGGAAGTCCTGGCGCTGTTATTTGTGGTGGTGCTGCTATAAAATTCCATAAAAGAAAAGACAAAGATTAAATTAATATGCTTATCAATGAAATCTTTGATACAACTTACTAACCTATTACTCCGGCTTCTGGTGCAGGAGCAGCAGTTATTGGAAAACTAAAACCAGGTGGTGGAATAGAAAACTGCGGTGGCATTATACCTGGTGGACCAGGTGGTAAACTAGGAGATGCAATAAATGATGCTGCAGGCATAATTGGTGGTACGAAACCAGGCGTCATATTAGGTGCTGCTGGTGGAAATCCAGGTACCGCAGCAGGAGGTGGAATTCCATCATTTGATGCCTAGAGAATATATCATTAAATATAATATTACCTATTTTACTTATTCTATTAATTTATACTTAACTCTAAGAAAAAAATTTGCATATACTATGCATATTTACTTATTGTACAATAGAGTATTAAATTAACCTACAAACATAATTACCATTACAAGATGTAATAAATATTGTTATAACAATAATCAAGTGCTTTAGAATAAATGTATTAGAAGATCAGCCCTTTTTAATTATATTATTTGAATATCATTGAAACGATGGCATAACAAACAATAATATTTGTTTACGTAGATTTTGTTGCTGAAGTATAGAATTTCACATATCTATACATAGATATATATATAACATATACAAATGGGATCCGTTCTTGTTAAGCCTGGCCCAGGGGGCAGCCTTGTACCAAGATTTGTAGCGGTACGACAGAAGGTCGCGCCCTCTAAGGTTACTAGAAGGCTAGGGAACCACGCTAACAAGTAGTAGTCACTAGACTAGAACAGTCTGTGCGTAGCCGTTGAGAAGTGTACAACGAAGAAAAGCAAGTCGCATCCTTTAAATAAAAATAATAAAATAAAATTCAGTCTAATATTACCTTTATTATAGAGAAACCCTCTACAGTAAATTGGTGCCGAAACCCGGAACGTCCGCGTAAAAAATAAAATAATAATACAAAAACTAAAATAGAAAAAATAAAAAAAAAAATAAAAACAATGGCGCAACCAACCAGCGAAGCCGACCTTCTGTCGTACCGCTACAGATTATTTGATGCACAAATTTTGATATACTATATGTTATTCTAATTATTACCATATATATATATCATCAGATTAATGAGAAAAAAAATTTAGTTTTATAACTTTTATCAAATATTTATTAATTATCTTATTAATTTTAATTTTATAATAAATGATACAAAATTTAAATGATACTTTAAGTTGCGTTAATAATACCAGATGGCGCTATCTCAAGGTATCCCGCAAAACCTATATAGTGTGTATTGTAAATTCAAACATGTGCTTGAATGCAGTTATTTAAAATAAGTTTTATATTTATGCATGAATGAAACAAATATTTTAACTAAATTTATACATTTATATATGAATTAATATATAATAATATAATAAATAATATAGTATAAATTTGACATCTTACTACAGCAAATTAAAAATGAAGGAATTATTAGGTATTATAGATGAGGTTATATCGCAACCTAATCAAGTGAAACCTATAATCGGTAAATATAAAACAAATTTGATAAAATATTTATAAATACATTTTATCATATAAATTGTTAAGTAATTATTAATTACTATCCCTTCCAATAATCATTTTCTGAAGTGTTTTTATATTTTTTGTGTATCAGTTCAGTTTCAAAATGGTCAGCTGGCGGATGAAGAGACTGAGAATATATCTTGTGGATTATTCCATGATAAACAAAAAGATAAAAAGTTATTGGCTGTATCCTGTAGACAAATGGTATATAAAGGATATAAACCAGATGATAAACAGCAACTTATGAACACAATGCTTTTACTTCATAATAAAAGAACTGGAAAAGTTAGATTGGTCGAAGCAGAAAGGTGGTCTGTAAATGCTGTTCTTGATAAACAAGTGTTAGATAACGATAAACATACAAGCGATGAGAAAATGGTATTATTGAATAAAAAATTTGGTTCTAAAAAAGCTAAGAGAAAAACCGAGCAATACGAAAAAATGAAAGTTAATGTTGACGCTGTTAAAGATGATCTTGAAAAAACTGTCGCAAGTAAAATGATTAATATTATATCTTTTTTATTTAAGTATCATATTGGATAGAAAAGAAAATTATTAATACAATGATTTGTTTTTATCATAGACATCAAAATAGATAAAGAAGATTTAAAAACCCCAACAACAGATGAGATTATAACCGACATACATATACCTCCTTGTAACAGAGATGCTTGCAATGTCGAAGATGTTTATAATTTGAATGACATTGTGCCAGAAAATATATTAGAAACTCTTAATGAAGCATCTAACAAAATCATCCAGTGTGTCCCCACAGGGTAATTTCATATTTATCTGTATAATAGATTTTAATGTCTAATAATTTACTAATATTATTTTATTATATTTATAGCAAATCCAAGTATTTCATGTATATCATTAGATCTTTAAAATCAGACCCAGATTACATCAAGAAAGTTTCTATTCTATTATATATGGATGCAGTTTCCAAATGGTTAAATATTCCTATAAAAGATGTGAAGAAACGTGGAGCTTCTATTTGCCCTGAATCTGAAGAAATTAATTCACATATTATCGATACTTATAGCATACAAAGTAATGGTGGAAGGTAAATCATTTATGTTTCTATTCTTATTATTATATTTTATAAACAATTGAATTATTGATAAAAATTTTTTTGTAGATTGAGACCAGCTAGTATGAAAGATAAAGCTATTATACATTGTTTAATCTTAGGTCTAATAATTTCCAATTACGTAATAAATATAGAATTACTTGCAACTATGTTACAAAGTAGAATAGGAATAAAGAAATTATCTAATCTTTCAAGAATAGTTGGAATGGTCCCTTGTAAAAATGATAAGAATTCATACACTTTGAAACTACCTCTACCGAAGCAAATTTCTATGGTTAAAAAAGGAAGAAGGCAAACATTATAAATATCATTAAAAATGACCAAAATAATTGTAACATTTTATTATAATATAATTTATATTATATTATATATATTTTTTAAGATTATTATATACTAAAAATATAAGATACATTGTAAATATTACAAAGAGTAACCAAAATTTGCTATCCAGCTTAATCCATCGACAGTATTTGCTTTTGGCGAATATTCTAAACCGATATATCCTTGATAACCTTTATTTTCTAATAATGAGAGAATGTATTTGTAATCTATTTCTCCATCGGTATCTGGCTCATGTCTGTGAGGCACTTGAGCTATTTGAATATGACCTAAAATAATTTAAAATAATGAAAGTATAATTTCATCTTACATAAAGAAAATTTATATAATAAATGTATTAATACATACCAACAAAAGGAAGAAACTGTTCAATATTGTACGTAAGATTACCGCAACAATGTTGCATATGAAAAATGTCGAGTTGCAATTTTAAATGAGGACTATTGATCTTTTTAACAATATTTAAACCTATGACGAACATGGAATGAAATTACTATATGTATTAAAATTTCATATATTTTTCTAATTAATTAAATGAACAATTTACCTTTCAAAAAATTATTCATATAATAATTCGGCACGGTAATGCTATTAATCGGTTCGATAACACCTATCAATCCTTCTTCTTTAAATTTTTCTACAGCATACAACAAATTTTTTTCATAAATTTTATCGTTGTCTGCAGTTGGATTAATTACTTTTCCAGACATAACATGTATCCTATTTAAAAATAATATTAATATTTTTAATAACACAATATTTTGATAAATTAAAAAAAATTACTATTATCATCAATTACTCACAATTTACAATTCAATGCTTTCGCATATTTTATAGTTGTTTCAATACTTTTTTTAAATAACTCTTCTTGTCCAGGTATTGCTGCAAATCCCAATTCGCCTTTCGATGTATCACCTACGAAGTTACAAGATTTAATAACAAAATTAATTATAATCCTAAGTTGAATAACAAAAACTTTGAAATTGTTAATAAATTTTAGGCGCTACCGATGCTATTATTTTTTTGAAATTTCGCGCCTTTACTATGATTAGCTACAAAGCAGCAAATAAGTAAAGATCAATTAAATAAATAGAAAAGCGATAATTAAAATAATATTTAGTAATATTAGTTATAAACGTGCCTGTAAATACATTAATAAGGACTTGTTCGATATTAGCTTTGTTTTTCGCATTAACAACTTCTTCCAAAGAGAAACCCAATGGAAAACCACTTTCGACAGCCTTGAAACCAGCTTCTTTAGCAAGTTGGTATCTCTCGATTAAACTTGGATTCTCCAGAAACATAAAAGATAAATTACTTACGAACTTTAAACCCATATTTTCTTTGGTAATTCGAAAAAATACTTAAATGTAATATTACAAATCAAATCTAAATGATTAATTATTAAGAAGTTTATTATTTGAATACATTCATGTACTCTATTTTTATATTTAAGATAAGATTCGCGATAAGTAAAAGTAAGTACGCACGTAATCTATAGATAAACTTGGAGTAATCATAGATGGCGTAATAATAATCTAATGATTTTTAAATTAAATCTTTATCTCTTAGAGCAATTACAGGTTTTGCTGCGCTTCACGTTCAATTTCTTGCTAATCAAATTCACACTTTTTTAAATATAATTCAATCTTTAGCAAATCTAATTTGTCGACAAAATTTATTTCTTAAGCTTTTATAAAAAAAAATCAAATTAAATACAAATTTATTGTTAAAAAATTCTAAATTATTGGAATTTCTAATCACCTACTATTACAAATACAATCACATTCTCTAAAGCAATGAAATTTTATATTGATGTGTTGCAATTTACCATTTCAATTGAAAACTGGCCTTCTACTATTAATTTTAAATCTGATCTCATCTCTTCAATGAATTAAAACGCATGTACTTTACTTAAAAAAATAAGGCTCAAAATTTGACTTGCCAAAGGTTTGACTTTTATTTGAAAAAGGATATTGTATTTGCCAAAGGGTTGAATTAGATTTTGTAAAAAGTTGAATTTGAAGTGCAAAACCTGTATCAATTATTTTGTATAGATTCGTTCGTATATTTTCATCGATTATATAATTTATAACAATGATCATAAAATTACTAATATCTAACAATAAGTTATAAATACAATATTGAAATGAATAATGTGTATTCAGTGATGTATATTTATTGTTATATTATTTTGTTTTTCTAACATATCCAATTCAATTCAAGGAATATTATCACACGAATGATTATCAAAACGGCCATTAAATTCTGTTATCCAATCGGGTTTATACTAATGTGATATTAAAGAAGAAGGAAATAAAGAAGAAACGTTTAAACATTCCAGAAATTGTCAATCTGTTCCAATGGTATATCAGATACAAGAGAATAGTGCTGATGATTCAAGGATACATTTTGGATTCCAAAAAAGATTTTAGATCCTGTCCAAAATTGATCCTATACTATTTGTTTTTTTCTTTTTCATGAAATTGGTTCCACTGCAGTTACTTACCAACTAATTCCTATATACTTTGGTGTATATAATCAGAAATAAATAAGCAAGCGTTTGTAACCTTTATCATTTATTTCTGCGTATGTATTATTAAATAATAACCATAGTTAATCGAAAGAGATAACATGCAATGGATTACAAATTGTGTGTTATTTTTGCAATTCGATAAATTAGTTTTATATGTTTTTCGTCAACTTTAAAGTTTAAGGTTTCTTATTATTTCTTTCTTTTTTTTCTTTATTTTCTTTCTTTTTCTAAAGATTTATTGCAATGATATATCGGCCAACATGTGTGAAAAATAATGTATCAACTAAAGGAACAAAGGCACTAATAAACTATATAAGCATATCATCGATTCGATAAATATAATGGGGAAACAAAGTGAATCATGTTGGTGGTGTGTCAAAGTTCTCAAATGGATACCAGTCCTTTTTATTTTAACAGTTGTTGTTTGGTCCTATTATGCCTTCGTTGTTCAGCTATGTTATTGTAAGTATTATAGATTATTTTTAATCGAACACACATAGATGTAATTTGTTTGTTTTAATTGTTTGTTACTGTTATTGTACTGTTGTCGATACAGTATTAACTATTCGATTCAAGTTTTAGTCTATCTGTTCTACATTTGATGTTACTTATCAATATAGCTATGTAGATTTGGATCTTCCATTATAATTAACTATTTATATTTATTTCATTTTTAGATAGAGTAGACAATGATGTTCAGAAAGGTGCGTACACTTTTATTCTAATTCAAAGAATCCAAATATTCCAAACTCTATACATAACAATATGGAATTATTTTGTATTTGTTTGTAGCGTTCTATCTCCTTTTCTTCCACATATTGTTTCTACTCTTTTTATGGTCCTATTGGCAAACAGTATGCACAGACTTAGTATCTGTCCCAGAAAAGGTAAGCATACAAATATAAAATATTATATATATCAATTATATATTACATATAATAATTTTTATTTTTTGTAGTTTAAAATACCAGAAGTAGAAATAGAAAAACTTCAACAAGCGGAAACAGATGAAGCAATTAGGCAGATCTTGGAAAGATTTGCCCAAGATTTGCCTGTAACAAATCGTACTATCAAAGGAGGTAGTGGACAAACAACGTAGAGTAAAATTTATGTTTATTTTCTTAGATTGATTATTTTAATATAATATATCTAGGTATACGATTCTGCGAAAAATGTCATTTGATAAAACCGGATCGAGCACATCATTGTAGTGTCTGTGGCACTTGTGTCTTAAAAATGGATCATCATTGCCCATGGGTAAACAACTGCGTAGGCTTCCACAATTACAAATTTTTTATGTTGTTTTTGGCATATGCTCTACTTTATTGTATATTTATAACGGCAACATCTTTACAATATGTTATACGCTTTTGGAAAGTAAGTTAATTTTGTTTCTAACTAACTAAACATATTTTACTTGAAATTGATTTTATTATTTAATTTTGTGTATAGGGAGAATTAGAAGGTATGGGTAGGTTTCACCTGCTCTTCCTCTTTTTTACTGCTTTAATGTTCGCAGTGAGCCTGAATTCTCTTTTCTTTTATCACTGCTACCTTGTGCTACATAATAGATCGACATTAGGTAAAAAACATTTATGAAATAGAAGTATTTTAATATATCAATCAAATTGCTAATTAATTAATTAATTTTCATCATCTTATAGAAGCCTTCAGGCCTCCTATGTTTCTCACGGGAAAAGATAAAGATGGTTTTAGCCTTGGAAAGTACAATAATTTCCAAGAAGTATTTGGCGATAATGCACGGCTCTGGTTCCTTCCTGTTTTTACTAGGTGAGTACGTTTTAAATATATATATATATATATATTATAAATGATTAAATTAAATGTTACTCTATAAAAATTAGTAGGAACCATTTGCACAATATAATTAAAGTCAAGCATAATAATAATACAACAAACATAATAATCTATGTGTACATGAAATTTTAATTTAGATACTTGTATTCACATATATTGAATGTCAATGCAAACATTCATTTTTAATCGATGTAATTATGTAAAATTTAGAGTAGTAGTTGTGCATATTGCTATTATATATTCTTTCATTATCATTTAATGCACCATCAAATTAATAATAAATTTATTTCTACAGTTGAAAGAGAATCACAGAAATCTTTACAGCAAAAAATTCATTTTAAATATTATATTTTATAATAAACGAAAATAATAATTCATTGCACAGAATTTGCATGACTTTGTTCAAAAATATATATATATATATATTTTTGATTGAAAATGCACAGAAGATATTTCTTTGCATTATGTGCCTTTGTAAAATACCAAGGTATAAATTGTTCATTTTTAAATCTAACTTTTTATAATTCCAGTTTTCATTCATTGAGATAAAGATTAAATCTTTGTCGACAAAACTATAAACTATAATGATAGATAATTAAGATATATATAAATAAATAATAAATAAAGCAAAATATTTGCATGAATTTCAGAGAACTAAAAATAGATAGAATAGATTAGCCTTATGTTAGAAAGAATTTGTTTTTTAATTTTAAATATATGTTTTTCATTAATTTCATGCTGTTGCATGTATCTAGAGTATTTTGTGAAAATAGTACAGTATAAAAGAAAGATAAATTAGACTTCGGTTGTTAAATTTTATTGAAGAAAAAAATGCATCATATGTCTTGTAACATTTTCAGCGGTTACATTATGCAAAGGACACATTCTGTGTATCATGACTAAATAAAAAAAAAAAAAAAGAACAAAGTACATATTCCTCATCGAACATATATCTTCTTTTTATTCATATTCAATGATAGACACATATTTTAATAGAATCTTTTTTAATACAGTATTTTCAGTAGTTCTTGAAAATAAAAATAACGATTATTATTGTTAAATTGGGTTGGATGCATTGGATGTGTTCTAGTCTTGGAAATGGTGTCACCTATCCAGTACGTTCGCAACACCAGGGCTTAACGAATACTTATGATTCCATGGGCAGTACTCGTAACAGGTCAGCATTTTAGAAAGGTCAAATACAATCGTAGTAACTATTTCAATTCTTTACTGTGGAACTCATATGATACTCGTAAAGTTTGTTATTTATATACACTCGCGGAAGATTTCTGTTCCTTCAAGATAGATTGTTATATATCTTCTTTTTTTATTTATTTTATTTTTTTATTTAACAGAGTTCCAAAGTAATGACATTGTGTAAAATAATATTTTCAAATATGCCTGGTTGCATTTGTTTGCATTTATGATAAATAACTTAAATTATAAGAAGAAATGATTATATTTAAGATTTTCGTTAATCATTCAAGCGATACACATACCATTTCTCGCGAAAGTCCCTCAAACCCTTGATAAATTTCGCAATTCTTGTGTCTAATTTTCTTGTCTGTGGTATTATGCTAATACTACTAACATTTATTGTTTGTTTGTGTTAGATTTTTTATGGCTTATTGTTAGATAGGCTTCAATTTAATGATTATTTTGCAATTATGTTTTAATAAGACTGAGGTAGAAATAACGAATGCATGGAAACGGTAGATGTTTCCTTAGATCATCATAGGCATGTGTTATAGAGAATCATTTAAATATGTATTGCATTTATATAGATGTATATTTATTTGATAAATAATGTTAATATGTGTTATATCTAAATATTTAAGAAAAAGATATTTAAGTATTCAGTATTAGTGTCTAATATATATAAAATATTTATTTATTTATTCGAGTAAGTAAGACAAAGATATGTAGAAAATTTCTTTGTTATTGTATAAATGCATGATGTTTCTGTAGATCATATAGTATTGTGTATTTCATGTTGATTGTTTAATTAAATTCATTGATACGTAATTCTCTTTACTTTAAAAGTATTGTGCATCTGGTTTTTACATAAAGAAAATATTCGTATAACTTTAGAAGTGGCGTAACTATTGTGTATAAAAAAGATTTTGTCATATATATTAAATATCAGTGATCGTCCAAACTAAAAACCAAATTAACAAATAAATGTAGATGTAATAATTGACAAGAATTAGTTACGCCAACTCTGGTAAACTTAGGGTTAAAATAGGATGACATAGAGTAGACGATAGGGTATGGGTTACAGTTTTGGAGATGGGGTAAACTTTCCTGAGCGGCTGTACAATGAAGATACTCATACTCTATTGGGAAATGGAACCCAACAATGGGGTGATGAGACAGAACTTGGCTCCGCACCTCCTTATGTGTCTCAATCAGGTATTCTAGATCATGGATACTTATATTGAGGTGTTAGATTAGTCAGAATTTTTAGTTGCATTTGATATGTATTTTTTAAGAAAAGAATTACCTGATTATTCATTTATATATGTATATACAGAGTAAGTCTCCTAACATGACTTTAAATAACTCAGAAGTTATTCGTTGTATGAAAAAGTATTTTAAACAAAATTGCAGATATTTTAATAATTATTCATTTTAAGTTCCTTTTTGTATAATACTATATATAAAAATATTAAACATTGCAACTAAAAACCAAAGGTGACCTTAATATTTCAATAAAAAAGTAAGGGGATAAAAATAGACATACAATATACGTCCCCTTAGATATCGTGCAACTTTTGTTCGAAACATTTTTTCGTACAATGAAGAGCTTAAAAGTTATTTGAAGTTATTATATTAAGAGACTCACTGGATATTAATTATTATATTGCAAATGAAACCTTTTTATTTAATAGAAAGTTGACATGTCTACGTGCTTAGAGTGCACATTATTAATTAAATCATATAAAAATACTATTTAATTACATAGTAATTATTGAATGAATTTATGGTCTTATATAAAAAAGCGAAAGGAATAATATTAATTCAAATTAACTAACTGTTAATTCTTGTAATAATCATTGTTCATTCATAATAGCCAGAATTTATAACTAATCCATATACAAATATTTTCAATGGGAAATTGTATATATTATACAGTTTAATTATAATAACATATGGACTTTTCTCTTTTTGTGCATGATGTTTGTTTTACATTTATTGCTTTTTTAATAATATTATTGTACAAAATGCACATGTTTTAAATCTACCGATATACAAAAGTATTGTTAATCTTTAATAAATTTACATTGTAATAATAGAAACAATATATAATAAGAATAATATATATGAAATAAAATTTCATGAGTATATTTATTTAAAATGTGTATTACTATAAATACGGTAACATGATTTTGATTGACTACAGGTCCAGTATTTATCAAATGAATTTGGTAGAAGAAGCCACGATTTTGGCACTTGGTGCAGGGTAATGTTCAATTATATGTTGTGTTTGATTTGAGAAAAATAATTGTTTGAATATTTGATTACCAAAAAGATGTGTGAAATAGGCAGAGAATACATTAACAAAATTTTGCATTTAATTTAATAGACGTGGCATTTATTATATGATATAATAAAGTTATAGTTTAATTGAATATTAACATAGAAAATAAACATCATTGCAACATCGAGAAGAAAAATCTGTGATACGGTCACATCGATGATGTTGAATTTGAAATACAATAATATATAATTTTTTATTTTATATTTAATATAGTAATAAGATATCTTTACTAATTATACAGTTTTGGATAAATTTATTTACTATTAAATAACTAAATAAGATCTGTCATAGTATTTAACATAATTATATATCATCTAAGCAAATCATTAGCAAACCAGCATATATATTTATATGATATTATTGTAATGCTTAGAATATTCCTTTTTTAACCGTTTGAGTCCCAGAATACTTTAGAAAAATCATATCACTTTTCGATAAAAATTCTGAACATTGCTGTTGCACTGTTAGGGACTCAACACGGTTAAAATAACATTAATATTCTATATTGATATATTGTATATACTTTACAGCACTGCCGTAATACCTCATGCTGTAAATGCCAATCAACCACTTGTGGATACTACAGAAATAGTTTGACATCTTTGATCAGTATGTGTGATCTTCATCTCTCATCTTGTTTCATAATCCTAAATACATAGACAATATTGATTTTCTCTAACTTGTATTTTTGTTGTTCATTCTTTATTGAATTTTTCAAATATTATTCATTATAATATATCATCGGAAGAATTTTACAAGAGTTTTTAGATATATATGGCATTCATGAGTTTACAGAGTGCCTTGCGCAAAAAAATATGTTTAATGTTAGTACGGATCATGATACTAATGATATACCACCTTTCCTGTGGCATATAATTATATTTAAATAATATATAATAGGACTCTATATATTTAGCATTACTTATGATATATTTATTCGAATATCTTTGAATAATTGTTACAACCAATAAATGTAGAATTATTCAAACCACGTATATATATATATATATTATATATTAATTTGATTTAAAATTATATTTGGAATACATGTTCTAAAATATGTATTATTAATAATCTTTACTTTATTGCTTAACAACAAAGCTACAGAATTAGTGTTGAAATTTTTTTATTTTAATTTTATTTACTTATGTAATAAAATAGGTGTGTTATATATATGAGTCTTGTATGTACACCTACAAACATTTATATATCCTTTAAAACAAAATGAGAGATATGGATTAATAAAATGTTAACGATCACTCAACATTATAAACGTTAATGAGAAAGATCTCAACAAACAAACAAGAAGGAAACCTATTGCAGACCTACTATATTTAAACTGGAAATTGTGATGTTGAAAATATATTTGTTCATTGTTTGACGTAGTGTCATCAAAATATTAATTAATGGATCTAATCAAATTTTATGCTGATCGATAGTAGTGCTGAACAAAAAAACTGAGCTGGCTCGGTTTTCAAGAGATTTACAAAGACAATGTATTTAATCCTTCATACTTAAGAACTATCTTTTTTGTGCTCTAATGGTGATTTTAATTCTCAAGATTAGGTCAAAGCCTATTATCTCAGTACAAATCGTAATGTAACAGACATTAATACTGTTAAATGAACAGTACTTTAGATACAACTCATATAGAGAACTGTAAATTATTTATGATTTTTCTCTTACAAAATATTTCAAATAGAATTTAAGTGCAATATTATAAAAAGAAAATTATCGCTGTTCAAACTCCTAACAATATATTTTATTATTTTTCATTTTAATAAATAAATAATGATTGTCTTAAGACAGTTATAAACATTAGAACAAAAATTAACGAGCAGTATTTTTTTCTTTTTTTTTCCATCAAAGGTACGAACAAATTAATTTGTTTACGTATATTTAAATGTTTACGTATAAAAGAGTAAAAGTTAAACGCAAGATAATAATATTACTACTACCAAAATTAATTTGCGTCAGTAGTAGAATAATCTCCAATAAATGTTATAAGCATATGTAATATATTTGTGTAAGGACTTATGATTATGTCGATTAACTCTAAACACGTATTCTTTTATGTTGGGCTAAGGTTTTTCATATGCGAAGCTAATTTATATTCACGTTAGATCAAACTGCCACATTTGCGTATGCCTTTTTACCTTCTCTAACAGACTATTGACGCTTATATTTATAATATAAAATATTATATATATAGTATATAAAATATCGCATAAATATAAGTTATTAATCTTATGCGCATAAAATGATACTTGTTAAGTCTTATTATCAATTATTTACATAGCAGGCTCAAGTTTTAATGCTGAACAAATTTAGATTATTAGATTTTATTCATAACGCTTACGAATTACTCCAGAAATAATATATTTCTATCAAATGTTCTTTTAATTATGAGTACTAATTTGTAAAGAAATTTTCTGCTTCCTCTCGATAAAAATATATATACGAATATATATGTGTATATTCGTATAGCCTTATAATAGCATTTTTTAATTTTTATATTATGTTCTTTTCATTCCACGTTCAATTGATAAAAAAAAAAAAATAAAAACACATGTCACAAATTAAATTTATCCGATAGCAAAATTGTGTTAACAAATTACTGGAATTGTTAATATTTTTATGTGCGTTATGTTGCAAGTTAATGTAACTAAATTTTATTTTTAAAAATCATATGTATCGTTTACATAGAAGATTTTGCTATATATGTTTAACTTATAAGCTTACAAAGAATAAAACTCTGTTTTTATACAAAATTGTATATTATAGTATAGATGAAATAAGCTCACCTTTGGCAAAAATCATCGTTCACATAAGTAATATAATTTTTTCAAAGTTCATTTTATAATTTGCTGATATGAGGGTATCAAAGTTTTCAATCGAGTTATTTTAATAATATATTAATTTAAATTTTAGGCATTTCCCGCCTAACATTAATTTGAATAGGTGCATAAATAAGCTAATTTGTATATTCATAAATTAACGATAATAAGGTAATATAGCGTTACTATGACAATGAAATATATGAAAAAAATAATAAAATGTATTCATCGACAAGATTAAAAAGAAAATGATTATTATTGATTTAAATTGAAAATACAATTTTATTATTTTTCTCCATGCACCATGATGCAAATATTTTTAGCCAATCAGATGATGTAGATCTTCGTCATGTGACAATGCGATTAACTGTAAGCGTTTTTCATTGGTCGAAATATTTTTAGCCATATGCCACGAGTTTATTCGCTATCGGTCATAATTACAATGTCGACGCCTCTCGACCAATTGTATACTTAATATTAGTCGTTAGTGTCAATATAATTGGTGTGTATTATCCAGTAAAATTTGATTAAATCTCCAAGAAGAAATGTAGTATGGAAGAAGCATGCATGGTTTATAATCGTCAAACGGTAACGAGCAGTACGGTGTATCTATAATTATTATAGCATTTCATAAAAAAAAGTTAATATAGATATTTTTTTAAAGAAAACCTTCAATAACGCTGTTAAAATACATACACAGGTCGTCGTTGGATCGACAATTTTAGATTATTGTATTATTACATGACTTAACGATATTTTCGGATACCTAGAAAATGGTATCTTGAGATAATTTAACGTGACTGATATAATAGCTCGCATTGTCTGTAAATGTGTACCTCACGACGATGGTATATTGTTCCAAGTTACGTTGATTTTTTGTTAACCTTCAACAAATATTAGTAGCAGTACATACTTTCAGATTCTAAGGTAATTTCATTAGATTTATTCGATTATTAATACAGTATATTTAAAGAAACATATTGAGTTTTATCAGATGAATAATTATAAAATATTTTGTCTTTGTGTTTCTTAGTATAAGCTCTTGAAAAAAAAGCAAAAAAAGAACCGATTACATATAGATAAGAAAGAATATACAAAGATTTTTACATTTCTTTGTTGAATCTATAGATAAATTGTTTAATCTATGCATTGACATTTCAACAACACAAAAAAAAGTATAGAATAAATTAATTTTTTTGAAATATATTTAGTAAACTGAATTGTCTGTATTATTTCTGAGTATATGCACTTAATCTATTAAACTTTGAATAGAACTAATATTATTTAATAATGCCAACTGATACCAACAATGTTATTTTAAAAGAAATAACTAAAATACTTCAGAGAGAATTTAGATATGAATATAAGATTATTACGCTAACCTGTTTCATAGATAATAGAATTTTATTCTAATTATTTGCCTTACAGGCAAAAATTGGCAATGCGAAGGGTATTTCCAAAAAGGAGCTCTAATTTTGAATGTATACATTTGTGTAAGTATACGACTAAAATAAAAGAAATTTTTAAATACTCTTCGATTAGATAGTTGATTTTGAAAGATTGGAAAACAATTATTTAACACTTAGCGTTATCAATTCAGTATATCGAAGAGAGAAAAGATTTGTTCTAGTTCTTTTTTGTCTCCGTTTAAATCTTTTGAACGTTTAAAATTCATGAATTCTTTTTATTATTCTGAAACAGTTGTATTTAATTTTATAAATATTTTTGTTGATTTCTTTGTTCTTTTCATCTTCCTTCTTTTTCTCATTTCCTCTTTTATTAATGAATATGCTATTAATGCTATTAATTAATGAATAGTCAAGCAATAAGACAAACAAAAAACGATTAATGCATTTAATAAAATCATCATTAATTTATTTTATAAAATCAATCAAGTTCTGTTAGTGATATGTAAGTCAATGCTAGACTTTGTAAGAATTGTTTCTACGTATTTATTGCATCAAAGTAAAAATAGAACAGTTAGTGATTTATCGATGACAATATCAAATGTAATTGTGGTTAAACTTATATTAAGATTGCTATCATTTTAAAATCTGTAATTGAGAAGTTAGTAGTGAACGTGTTAAAGTTGGATAATTTTTGTTTGAACAATTGTATTCATACCACGTTTTCAAGATAATTGTTTGTAGATAGTATATTTTAAATACCCGATATATATTTTAAATATAGTACGATTATAGAGGCTAATTAAAAAATAATGTTCATCGGTTCTTCGTTAAAGTATTTATCGTTTTTTTCGCGTTATTTTTAAACATGTTTTTTCTCATATTTATATATTATATATCCTGAGTTTCTTTTTTTATTTTACTTATATATTTTTTTTCTATAGATAAACACGTCAAATAATAAAAATTCGATAAACTTTCGTTATAAAAATTACTTTACTAAGTTTAAATAATTGAACAATTGCATAACAATAAACGCATATATGCTTACTTTCCTTTTTTTTGTGTCACGAGTAATTAAAACGAAGAAATTTGCAATGTAATGCTTGAAATTATTTTGAACCAAGTCAATTGATCCATTTAAAACGATAAAGTATTTTTATTAAAAATTTATCATTTCCGCAATTCAACTGACGCATCAAATCATTTAAAGGAAGTTTATATTTTTGTTTTACAACCTTATAAAATAAATATATCTTCAACAAATTTTCAATTGAACGTTTATTAGAAAAACGTGACGTGCCGTCTATATAAACAATTTATAAAAAGAAACAATAAATTGCGAACGTAGTAAAAGAATAAAATTATTTATTTGCTTTAGCCTCGATTTTTAACAAAGAGCTATTTGAATCATATCTAATATACATATACGCGACCTTTGATCTGAAAAATCATTCATGTGTTGTATTGAAGATAATGATATTAGTATTTATGTACGTGGTTCGGTGGCATTAGTTAACTAGATTGATACGTTCATTCGATTCTTATTTTTAGTTTACTATTTGTTGTTTACTTTAATATTATAGTAATATGACTGGTTCTCATGGAGACAGTCATTTTAAAGATTACGTGGCTATCGACATGAGTATCGAAAATTACAAAGAAGTACAATCATTTTCAATTTCTACTGTCAATGAACCATTGAGTAACGGTCATTCGACCTTGCATTGAATTTATCGTTTAAATAATTAAGAAACAGTCGCTTTGGGACAAGGGGTATAGAAGCTAGTAGCACTAAAGTAATACTCAACTGTGTATTGTATTATATTCTTGACATTTAGTGTACAGTTCAGTTTATAGTATATTTTCTTGCGAGCTAGAACTAGAGCTTCTAAAGTGTAATAGAAGTTTAAACTATCGAGTTTTAATATACGCCATATCAATGTATTTTGTTTTTTCTTTTTATAAATATATAAGTGTTTAGCTTTATTCATCTAATATAAAAACTCAAGACTTGTAATGTTTTCAAATTTATGTGTTATTGTATATTTTTATATATCGTTTGAGATTTGTTCTTCTTTTTATACTTATTTTATTTTATTTTTAGATTCAACTAGAAAAGATGGTTGAAAGTACGACAGCTGTTCAACGTGCTAAAAATTCTGCGTCCGTTAACGGAGCACAGTGGACTGGCAATGAAAAAATATCATCCACAGTAACGCATCAAGAATCACATTCTGTACAGCATAATGAAGTGTGTACAGATGCTGATCATTTAACATTATGGCAACATCCAATTACTACGTTAAACTATTTCTTTCGAGAACTGTTACTCAATATATTATCTTTAGGGAAGAAAACGTTACGGTATAAGCGAACTGTATGGAGTACAATTTCACTTGTAGCATTATTTTTGTTATTAAGTAGAATTTCTGGACCGCAGCAAGAAGTAAGTTTTTTCTTTTTATCAAACATTTCATTAGCAATTTATTTGTAATACGAGAAATGTTATTTATTTTATAGACGTTTCGATCATGGGAAGCAAAACTTATATGGTGGTCATACTGGGTTGGTTTAGGTGTATTGTCTAGCGTAGGCCTTGGTACTGGTTTACATACTTTTGTGCTTTATTTGGGACCTCATATAGCAGCTGTTACAATGGCAGCATATGAGTGTGGATCTTTAAATTTTCCGGAACCACCATACCCAGATCAGATAGTTTGTCCAACGACAATTGATCCATTATGGACAGCGGGTATATTAAATATTATGAGGAAAGTACGGGTAGAGGCTATGTTCTGGGGTGCTGGTACTGCTCTTGGTGAATTGCCACCGTATTTTATGGCTAGAGCTGCGAGAACTAGTCGACAAACTAATAAAAATGACGAAGCTGCCCAAGATGATTTGAAGGAATTGGAAGCCTTGGAGGCATTGGAAAATGGTGAAGACGTGCCATTGATAATGCGTTTAAAATTAACTATGAAACATTTTGTTCAAAAGGCTGGTTTCTGGGGCATTTTGGCTTGTGCATCGGTATGATTATTTAATCTTATATTTTCTTCAAATTATTTCTATTTATCTAATGAGATCTAGATTAAAATATTCTTTTATTTTTATTTTTAATAGATTCCTAATCCATTATTTGATCTTGCCGGCTTGACTTGCGGACATTATCTCATTCCATTTTGGACATTTTTTGGTGCAACACTTATAGGAAAGGCAGTTATTAAGATGCACATACAACAACTAGCAGTAATTATAGCTTTTAATGAAGAGCTTTTAGATAAATTTATTAGCCTATTGGCTATCGTGCCCTTTGTTGGTTCGCATTTTCAAGAACCACTTAAGAAGTACCTTATTGAACAAAAACAGAAATTACATAATAAAAAGTCAATGGTTAGTTTATCTAACAAAATCTTTAAATTATTTTTTATATTATACATATTATTAATTAAATTAACATATAAATCAATGTTATATATTTTTTTTAGGATGGAGCAACAACGATTTCTTGGCTTTTTGATAAATTTGTAATATTGATGGTGTGCTATTTCCTAGTGACAATTATTCATGCATTAGCACGAAATCATCATCGTAGACGCGTAAAATCTTCTACTGAGTGAAGTTGAAGATGAACAGATTTGAATTATCGTAATGATAAAATCAGTTCCATAGCGAGATGATTATAAAAGACATAATATAAAAAAAAAAGTAACAGTAAGCTGTTGATGCTTTGTTTATATATATACATGAGAACCGCGCAGTTATTTTTTTTTAATCTTATAATAATACAGAATAGAGTCTGAATCTTAATGGTTTTGATGATAATATCTTACAATAAGAAGAATTATTATTTCATTGATAATAAAGTTCAAAATGTTAAAAATGCAAAAGTATGTGGAAATAGAAAAATAAGCGTTAGAATTAAATATGCTGGCTTTTTGCACCACTCAGATTTAGACTCTAATGTTAAACCATAAAAAAAAAACAAAAGAAAATAAATAAAAAATAACAAATGCAAATATTTCATGTCCCAATTAAGGTGTAAGGTAAATAATTATATATAGTACTTTTATGTACATGCGTATCAAGTTTACACATCATGTTAAATAGACAATGATAAAGGTCATTAAGGTATTGTCTTTTACCTAATAGGGTAAGAAAGAAAAATACTTTTTAATAAATAAAAAATATTTGTCAAATGTAAGAAAAGTATGTATCATGATAGTGCTTCTTATTATATTTGTCAATGAAATAATGTGCCGTACGGATGATGTATCCGTTAAGAAAAAGGAGTCATTATTAGCGTTAATTTAACATTTCATTCGTTATGGCATGCTTTGGCGCGAGTATCATTCCATATAAATTTATTCATGCTCGCGTATCGTTGCATGGTATCGACCCCTATACAGGTAGGCAAGGTCTTTGCATCGATGACCTGTATATAGATCGCGTATTAACGAAAGGATTAATTGTACAAAATAATTCTGAAGAAGTGATAACACATCCAATTTATTTGTTCGCTCTATATTAATTTTCATTACTTCATTCAATGTATTTTTTTTTTTTTTTATTTATATCTGGACACAGTGTACAAATTAATTTTTTCTATTTGAACAATTTAAATTGAGAAGATGAAGTATTATTAGTAATCTGATAATAATTATGTTATAATGCATTTGATATAAATATTCCGATTGACTAAACGCAACGAAAACGATTGCTAAAATAAAATTTAGAAAGTTCGTATTTAAAAGATACCTGTTAAATAGGTAAAATTTATAAATTAAGTTACTCAACTAGTAATTATYTAAAAATTAAATTAAATTTTCGATATTAAATATGATAGAAAAAAAAATTTGATCGATAATAACGTCCAACAATGTCGGAGAAGCAGACTTGAATGATTTTTCAAAATTAAAAAGTATTTTCCTTTTTGGCCTCTATTGTATGTATTTTAGTATTTTGATACTCGTCTAGATGAATTCATCCAGTCAATCCAGGCAGTCTCGTCATTATTTGTTGGCGAATAAAGCGTAATGTAAAATTTCATAAAATTGTTCATACGTAATTAATGGATAATGTGTAATTTCTCACTAAAAATATATTATATTATTGCATTGTACAATTTTTGTGATACATGCATACATACATACATTTATTGATTTTACGTGTGTAATACGTATACATTTAAATATATGTAGATTATTATTATTCATTGATATTATTTATCGTAACTACAATTTTCTTATACAATGCCTGGATATTACCTGTTACACAGGAATTACATATCTGTGATATGTTCAATTTCTTGAGATCTTAAGAAACATTAATTATTATATTTCATAAGTGTAACAGTAAAAATGTGAAAACATTTTTATTTTTAACAACTGGATCATACAAATATTTATCACTCTTGATGTATAATATTTGGCTTTCAAATCTTTTGCCTACGTTTATCAATGTATCGATAATATTTGAGTTATTTATCTTTTGAAAACAAATGAGAATAGGTTTTCAATCAATTACTGTTTAAGATATTGCAGTGACCATTAAAACTATATGTCGAAAAAAAGAATTTTTCTTATGTTTGTTCTTACAGTAGAATTGTAAGAGTATAATCCGCTTTTGGTATGCAAATTCGACATAACGATTTTTTTTCTTTGCATGCTGAAGAAATGCTTTATATATGCAAGCATATAAACAAGGTATCCATGAATAAAGTTTTATTTATTCTTTACGACGAAAAAAAAGTGATTATTTTTAACCCGACAAAATAAAATAACATAATGTAGAAAATAACGCAAATGAAAAATAGGGGATGAAAATAGGATAGAGTGAAAGAGAATATGCTTTAATGTAATAGAATTTTTGAGTATGCATGTTCTAATATTCTGCAAATATATTAGCATATTTAATACGTAATACAGGGTGTCTCCAAAGTTTGAACCGATAAGAAATCTCATTAACTATAACTTTTTATCCTCGACAGATTAAATATGGCTTTGTCGAAATATGTCCAGGATTACGTGTCCAGACCTTAGGAACACCCTGTAGAAATATATTGAATATAAGAATGAGAGAAGAAGAGAGATAATAGTATGATTGTGCTGTTGTTATTGTTATTGTTGTTTTAGGAGAAGAATGAGAGAATATCGTACTTCGATACGGAAAATAAGCTTTATGTAATACACGTGCCTGCTCTAGCTATAATAATAAAGATCTGACATTCCAAGCAGGACGTTACTCCTCCTCTTCGACGCACTTGCATTTCCGTAACATTTTCTTTTGGTGTTATGCGTTCTGTTGGATGCTGTTGAACGCTGTTGTACACTGTTATATATCGTAGTTAGAGGATATAAGGTTTGAGATTGGTATGCACGAGTAAAGACTAAACGTCTTAGGGAAGCAGATATAAGTATAGAAAGAGGATGACCTAGTTGCTACTCAGTGCCTCCCGAAATATTAAGATAAACCCACGCGCGTAATACAATCCCAATGCTAAGCTAACCAAATTTAGCATGTGACTTAGCAGACGCCCTCGAGACACTTACACGTACGATGACTCAGCCCGAGGAGAAGATCCGATGGACAGGAATCAGGTGCACGGTAACGTAAGTGTAAAAGGATACGTTTGTATAACTCAAGAATATGCATATTATTCTAAGTAATATGTCTTCTTCTTAGACACCTACATAGATAGTCCAAGAAAGACGTTGATGAATTTATTTTTGAATTAAAACCTTTCCTTTCTTCACGATCACCTTTTTATATGAAATCAAATGATACTTCCACTTGTCATAAAATATATATATATATACATATATATTTTGTTGCACATTTCAGGAAGAACAACCTTTATGACACCGAATGAATGGCCTTTACCTTAACTTTCAAGTCGCACGTAATTATTACGGAATTTGTATTTTTTCAATGTTTATATGCGGTTTGTTTCTTCACGTGGCTAAGAACACCCGTGTATTTATAGAGGTGAATCTTACGGAGTTTGTCCTTGAGATATTAATGAAAAAAAAATTGGCACCGTTGTCCAGCATAGAAATTTATCCTCCTACTATGCTCGAATACTTCTTTACTCATCGATAAGGATCTTCTGTCTTTTCTGTGATTAGATTCTAAGTTAAATGAGATCAAATGTAATAAAATTTTTTGTTACATTTCGATAGCGTCGTTAGCGTCGAGGAAACATATGTATACTATAATTTATTGTACGAGATAATATATTTCACATTTCTACTTCTGTTTTGTAAGAACCATGTTGTACCTAACTTTATTCGAGATTATTTAATTGACACGATGTTTTACGTGCGACACGTAATCTCGTTGGAATTGTGTGTCTGTAAATATAAGAACGTTTCAAATATTATCTCCCTACTCGGTTCGATCTAAACTTAAAATAGATCAACTATAAAGACAAATTGTAGTAGTTCGATATTAGTATCTTAATGAAATAAATAATACGAATTTAACATAATATAAGATGAGGAGAAGTGCATAAAATTTGGAGAGTGTAAATATACCGATAAATCACTTTTAGGTCACAAACAAAACGCGTTCGAAAGCAACGAGTTACTCTATTTGAAGATTAGAATTTAGAAATTTGAAGATGTGTTAGATTATAGGACCGATGTGCACGTGTATGAACTAATATAATTCAAATAATACGATTCAAAAATATCTTTCATAACTCGAATCCAAAGTTAGCTTAAGTCGTAACGCTTACACACTGAATATTATTATTACATGATCGTTGTTTGTGTTTCTAAAGAATGAAATTTTTTTTATTTGTTTTCGATACAAGTTCAAGCAACTTACCAGAATTGATGCACTCTGTGTTCTACCTTAGCGGAATTTTCTACATCTTCTTCTCTTTAAGCTAACAAGAATACTTAACACGAGTATCGAGATTCGTCGATAAATTAAATGGATCCTACTCGATCATGACATGTAATTTGATAACAGAAATACAAGCAAGAATTAGGCAAGAAGCCCAGATTTTCATGCATCCATGAGCTTAGCGATGACGAATATTTTTCAAGGTAAATGCTGAAATATCCCTCTTACTCGATGTACCGAATTTAATATTTCTACGAACATTGCCAAAATTTTGCGTTAAGAAAGACGAACTTATGTTAAACTAATCCGTTACATCTATAATCCTTGATACGATGATTGCCAGATAGTTTACCTATTAAAGTATATGTATATGTGTTTGTGTAAGTATGTAAAGGGATATTGCATTGAGCCGATCGATGATGTGTCGTCGTCGTTAGAAATATGTAGAAATTACGTAGGACGAAGAAACTCTTAATGTAATATCAATTTATTTTTAAGATATTCGGTATGATTTATAAACGATCATATTTGTTTGTTTGTTTATTTGTTTGTTTCTAAGAATTTAAAAATTCATAACAACGACAATTAGTGTATTTATCTACCTGTATTTTGTGTGAGGATATATTTTAGTTAGCGAAGGTAACGGTCAATAGCTTTGAGAATAACTCTCTGCCAACTGAAAGCGTAGTTAAAACATATATAGTTGTAGTGATGTATTTACTCTAATGCATATCAAGAGTTCAGTCGGTGTCAACAAAGTTGAGTTACTTAAGATTAGAATCAATTAATCTTCACTATAAGATGAATCTATGTACAAATCAACAAATTAATTAATCGTTGTATTAATTCTTACCGAGTGATAAGCAGTTCTAATAACAAGACTCTATGTATTTTGCATTTTTCATTTCTGTTAATTAGACTACTCTTAAGTTTTCACTTTCAATCGTTAAATTAACATTAACGATTTTGTTTGAATATACCTCCATCGATAAATTCATCATTGATCGTTATAACAAATATTGAATAATTTAATATCTTTTTTATATACCACTGAGGAAACATAAAAAATATTTATATATTTAAATCTCGGTTCACCGTACACATTGATATTGTTTTTCTCGTTTTTGATTTATTATCAAACCTCGTTGAGATTTTCTATATTAACGTTTGGAAAAATGTATATAAAAAAGATGTAGGAAGTTGATGTGTTCGTTGGTTGTTCGTTGATGAGTCTTCCATGTTAGAACCCCGTTGGTTGCTCGCCACCACCACTGCGGACAGCCATCGAAGTCGACGCCGACGTCGTCGACATCACTGAAGTTCCGATGCACACGTGCCGTGTGCAAACTTCGGACGGTATGACTAGGACTGTTCCGAGACAGGGACGGCCATTCGAATCCAGTATTAGTGCGGTGTAGAGTGCTCGGTGCTTTTTAAACTAAACCAATCTTCATCTCATTTCTTATACGTAATATTCCTTGCTCTTACAAATATTACATAGTAGATCCAACTTTTCTTTGTGCCATTTTCTTCGATATACTCGTACGTACGTTAGTGGTGAGTACATATCATCAAAGTGCAACGAACCACAAATTACAGAAAAAAAAGAAAATAATTTGTTTCTCTTGTTTTTATTTTTCTTTTCTTTTATTTAATTTGTATTTTTTTATTTAACTTAATTCAGTGATAGCAAAGAAATGAAATGAGGAATACAATGTAAACTATTGGTGATCATTGATACTTTGCTTTTATCGATCAATTTTTGTTTGTATAATTTATTTTTTCATCTGTGACATATCGAGAAAATTTTTGTTTATTACTTATAATTTTTTTTTTATTCTTCTTCACAGATTAGTTTTTAACGCATTGTGAAATTAAAAAGAATTTAATTGTGTTATTGAAATTATAGTGTCTCTTTTGATAAGCATTAATGCTTGACTTGTACTACTAGTAGAAATGATTTTACACATTCGGTGTTTCTTCTTCGATCAGAATTTAGTCTTTGAAATGATTTCTCACGTTTTTCTTAAGATTAATTATTATTAGGTATTATCGATATAAATGAGTCACGTTTATTGGGTTAGATCCAAACGAAATCTTTGTTAGTAATGACGATTAAATTCATTCGTTTAACAACGATATGTTCAAGTGTTAGATACAGTAAGAAAATTCACGTGAGATATTTCAACGGTAATATCTTTATGCTTAAATGATATCATCCTAATTAATTAATTTTCTTCGAAGAAGAATAGCTTTTATCTCATTGTATTTTCATCGTAATTAATTGAGCATAGATATGTAGGATAACGAAATATTATTTAAGAAGAGGAGGAAGAAGAAGAAGATGGTGCATGTGCATCTATTTTTGGATACACTGATCTATAAGTAATCACAGGCTAATAATCGGGACTTCTCTTCTTGTTATTTATATTTGATATAAACATACGACTTTTAGTAATCCAAATTTTTAATTAGAAGTTATTATTTTACATTTATTAGAAGTACATAGATAGATCATAAATAAATATATAGAAGAGAAAATATATACTATATTCAATATAAAAAATACAATTTCTTCTTTCTCTTTCTCTCTCTGTTTGTATCTTTTGTGAAGAGTGCCTAACGAGTCTTCCCTAAAATGGTCTCGTAAGTCGAGTTGGTTAGGTCCGCACGAATATAGAATATCCGGCGCCATACTTGATACTACCAAGAAAACTATGAAGACGCTATCATTAAATTTTCCTCTATTTATTGAATTTAATCTCTTGCCAGGATGATTCATTCATACGAATATTCATAATTAGTTATAATTAACGATATTTTGATTGGTACGCAATTAAGACAAATTTAAAGATAGTCATAGTTATTTTCTTAAGTGCAATGTACGTCAACATTAATTTGACTCGAGTTAGGCCAAGTTTCTTCTCATCGTCGTGTCCTCTTTTAGACGGTCTATACTTATCCTGTTTGAAAAGAAAGAAGTGGAACGAGTGAAAAGTATGTAAACGTTAGTAAGTAGGTGGGATTTTTAGTTAGCAGCAGTACCCAAGCACCACAGTAGCAACGAGTGGGAGGATCTGACGTTGAGCGAGTGTCTCAGCCTGATCACGGAAATAACCACGGTTGCAAAGAAACGGCGGAAGTTAGATTGTTTACGCATAACACGATTAGATAACTCGACTCAAAACTCGTAACTTTAACGACGAGGATGATGATGATGAAGATGATGATGATGATTATGTTTCTTTKTCGTTTAATAAAATTTGATTTATATTATTTATAAAATAATCATATAAACATGCTTGACTCAAACGAGATCTCGTAGATCTTGATTTTCAATTTTTAAATCGTACATATTATTTATTTATTTATTATTACTAAGAATATCGTTTGATTTTTGTTTTGTAGTATATACAAGATGCCTTTCAAACCCGTCGAACATCCAAAATGCCCAAAATGCGGCAAATCTGTTTATGCCGCAGAAGAACGAGTTGCTGGAGGATTGAAGTGGCACAAAATGTGCTTTAAGTGCGGTAAGTAAATAAATGATTTCATTTTATTCTTAACTTTCTTACCTTTTGTTCGATTAAAATGAGATAAAAAAAAAGAAATAACGTCGATATCAAGAATACGATAGATGTCGATGAACGACGATGATAGAATTTTCGTAAAAAGAAAAATAATTTTGAATAAAAAAGAAAGCGCCGAGATGGTTGGAAATCTCAACGAACGAAAGTAGAAAACTCACGGAAAGAAACGCGATCATCATGATTATATTTAACACATGAGTCGTTCGATTGCAACACTTTTGCTCCACTCAACGTTGCTGCCAATTCAACTTATATATATATGTAGTTCTCAATCTATGTATATGAATCATGAGAAAAGATAAAAACTTTCGGTTTTTACAAATTTCATTTCGTACGGAATACGAATCATTTATATTCGATAAAATTTTTACTTCATTTATATCATTACAATTTTTAAGAAGATAAACACAATATTACCGGAATTATTAGCAAATAAATAAATCATTAATTTAAAAGACATTAAACATTGCATCAGGGTTATGACCTATGCATTATAAATAAACCACTTGTACAATTTAATGGAAACTTACTTAAAAAAAAAACTCTTCACATTTTAAATCCAATGTACTCACGTCATCTTGGTTGATGAAATAAAACAAAACACCCTGCGATAAAAAGAACAAAAAAAAAAGAAATCTCGGTTGGAAGAACGCATTGACGATTATGTTACAGGTCTTTGCGGAAAGCTTCTCGACTCGACGAACTGCTCCGAGCACGAGGGTGAGCTTTTCTGCAAAGTCTGCCATGCCCGCAAGTTCGGCCCTAAGGGCTATGGTTTCGGTGGTGGCGCCGGTTGTCTTTCCATGGACCAAGGCGAACATCTGAAGAGTAGCGAGTGAGTGCATCAACGGTCGTCCGCAACCCCCAACTGCACAACCCCCTTTAAACCCCAACTCTAAGACCCTTCACTATTATAAACCTCTACCAATCAAGCAATCAACCTTTCAAAAAATTATCCAAAGTCACCCCCTTTCTATAAATATCATCCTGAGAAATATTCTTGACGAGTTTGACATCGAAGTCGATTGTCTCTTTGTCACACTCTCATTTTTTCTCTCTTTTTCTCTCTCTCTCTCTCTCTATTTTTCTTTGCCTCTATTTTTTCTCTTTCTCTCTCTTTCTTTCTTTCACTTTCTATCTTTTTCTCTATTCTGTAAATAACATATCGCGAGAGCAACAAAATTACATGTTTACCGATTAAAACGTCCTGACCGATTACAAAAGCCAATTGGACATTTCAATCCAACAACAGCATGCGACTCTTACTCTTGGTTACTATATTGTTACAACATCTTTCAACGATGTTGGAACTAAGCGAATATTATTGTTGCCACGATTACTTCTTAAGCAACCTAGCGAAGAGAAATAGGCATGCATCCAGTTGTTGTTCATTCTTGTAATAAATAAACAAACAAATAAACAAAAAAAAAAAGAAATAAGAAAAGAAAAGAAAAGAAAAGATAAAAAAAGAACAATTTCGCGTTGTCATTAAAGGATCAAAATGTCATCTAATCCTTTGATCTCGATATTTTTTCTCTCGAGAAATAAATCGAAATAAATGAAAAAAAAAAAGAAATAAAATAAAACACGTATCTTCTTCAGAATAGAAGCTTAGAATTTGTTTTGTTTTTTGTTTTCTATTCTTTCTTCCCTTTTTTCTTCTATTTTCTTCGTCATAATATCGAAGAATTTTGATGAGTGTTACTTCTCCTTTTAACAAAACCAACGTTGACAAAATTCATTTTAGAAAATGTACACGAGTCGATGTTAGTCACAGACACACTCACACACACCGAGTTCCGTTTTAACGTTTTTCTCTTTCTATTTTAATTGTCGTCCCACTTTCGAGTTCTTTTTTTTCCTACCTTGAACAAGCCTGACGATTAATTGAGACGTTTGCTCAATCCGGTCATTAGTTCTTTTTTCTTACACTTTTTTACTTTTTTATTTTCTTTCTCACCCCATTCGAAGATTTTTTTCCTTCCCCCTACCCCCATCCACAAAACTTGTTTGTTCCCTTCTCTCTCTCTTTTTTTCTCTTAAACTCACACTTTATCTTTCTCTCTCTTTCTTTCTTTCTCTCTTTCTCTCTGTTTTTCTCTTTCTATCTATCTTTTCCCATAGTTCACACTTTTCGTTGTGTCTTCCCAATTTTCTTCCCCCAGAATTTGTACAATCCTCCCCACAAGTATAATATATATATACATATACACGTATATATCTTTCTCTCTCTTTTATGTATCTTTGTAACTGTTTTTTTTTTCGTACACACGGGCCTGTGACCTCACGTGGTTGCCCAATAATCGAACCTTTCATTAATTTTTTTGTGCGAACACACATACAAGAAAGAAACTCAACCTTAAAAAGAAAAAAAAACCACAAAACTAAAAAAATAATAAAAAAATAAAATAAAATAAAAGAGAACACTAGATTGTAGGATCATTTGTACCATCTGTAATAAGTGCCATTATTAAAAAGTGGAAAAAAAGGGAAAGAAAAATCAACAACAAAAAAAATTGATTAAGTGTTTTTCATTCACCGAATAACTCTCTCTCTCTCTCTCTCTTTTTCTCTCTTTCTCACACTTGTACCCACCTACTACCAAAAACAAACAACAACAAAATACCTGTCTTGTAAAAAAATGTCCATTTACCAAATCACAACAACCCCTTTTTTCTTTACAAACCTTTTACGTGCGTATTACTTTGTGTAATAAAAATCGAACGTTCTTACGATAACGCGTAACGTGAATGTGATGATTTTCCTTTGATGGTTTGTCTATGGTTTAAACAAAAAAAAAAAGGAAAAAGAAACTTCTGTGAAACCCGTCCACCAACCCTTTTTCCCCTATTTTCACTTCGACTGTGAACTTCCATAAGTCCAATTATAAAAAAAAAAATAAATATAAAATAAAATATAATATAAAACATAATATAAGGAAAGGAAGCGCAAAAAAAAGTATATAAAGAAACAAAAAAGAAATGAAAAAGAAATGTAATAAGAAAAAAAAAAAACCAAAAAAATGTACACGAACACACCTTACCCCGCCAGCCCCGCTGAGTTCGAGCCAACCAGAGGCCCATTGAACAAAATAATCTTGTCGCAATATGACAAATGCGAAAGCGATAAAGAAAAATATACTGAGTACCAAAATGGTGAGCACCTGAGTCAGATTCCGTCTCTCTCTTTCTCTCTATCACTCTTTCTCTTTCTATCTTTCTTTCTATTTATCTAACTGTCTCTTTTTTTATCTTTCTATCTTTCTATCTTTCTCTTCCATAGCTCTCTACTACCCCCGCGTGATGATATAGTAAGCTTGTTTTTTTTCTATATGTTCCAGTAAGACACCTGCACGGCCTTCAACCCTTTCTTTCTATCTCTCTCTCTCTCTCTTTCTCTCTCTCTCTATCTTTCTCTCTTTCTCTCTCTCTCTCTCTTTCTATCTTTCTCTCTTTCTATTTTTCTTTTTACCTACCTATTTATTTATTTACAATCAGTCATAGGAACACTCGTACCTCTACTATCAATTTAAAACAATCAATATTTTTTTGTAATAGAATATTTTTAAACTCTTATACATAGAAATATGTTTTAGGATAATTTAACTTTTAAATCGATATAAATTTGATTGCAAAAGAATATTTTATTATAAGAGAAGTAAAATTGTGTATAACTGATATAAAAATTGGTCTCGAAACGTATGCTCAATTATTTTCAAAGTATCATAAGATATCAAAGGAGGATCAATCAAATATTACTTTAGAAAATTAATCATTGTATTTTTTTATTCTATTTTGCATAAATTTGAATACTGTTATGAGACCACAATTTATGATCATTTAACTTCAATTATATATCTCTAATAATAAAATACTTTGAAACAATAAAATATATATCAATTTGAAATTTGAATAATCTTAAAATAATTTTCTATGTATAAGAATTTAAAAGCTTTGCATATTACATCCAAATATGAATGATTTGAAATTTACAATGGGAGCCTGTACGAATATTCCTGTGATTCATTGTAACTATCTATCTATCTATCCATCTTTTGATCTATCTATCTCTTTCTCTTTTGACACGTAACCCCGTAACCTTGCTAACAAATCTTTTTAACTCTCGATGCATCGCTGCTAGTAGACATGTATATATGATTTGTACTCGCATATATACATATATACCATACACGAAAGTTAAACTTACAAGAAACCAACAAATAAATATATATATATGAGTAAATATATATTGTATGTATGTCCTCGGGCACGCTCAGACTCTCTCTCTCCTAATTATAGGCCTAATTTATCTGGCATAAATAAACTATGTTTATTCCCATTATATTATCCCAATTAGTATTACTTCTTTCTTCTTCTTCTTCTTCATCTTTTTCTTCTACTTCTTCTTCTACTATTTCTACTTATTGATATTATTATTCCTATTATTTTTCATATTTGAAATGATTATTATTATTATTGTATATTGTTTATTATATTATCCGCTTCTCGGCTCTTCTCTCGGGGCTCGGCGGTTGTTTAGTCTATTGTATAATTGTGGGGGTTTAAAATACAAATTAATCGTTTACTAACACTCGCAAACTAACAACACATGCCTCCTATTAATTGACTTTTTCTTTTCTCTTGATCTCTTTTGAAAACGAAATTTTATTGTCAAATTCTTTGTTCCTTTAGATTCTCTTGCGGATGCCGGAGAGAGCGAAAGTCTGCGAAACTGGTAGACATTTTTTTTAAATAATTTTATTCAAAAAAAAAATAAAAACAATCGATACGAAAGTCAAGCATATTTTTAAAACGCGATATAAATTCAATGATAGAACATAATAATATTGTTACAAAGAAATTATATTCTTTTTCGAATGAATTATTTTATTCTCTACCAGTTTCATGATTTTTCTTTTTTTGTTTTCTAGCTTACACTTTTCCTTTTCATTTTTTCTGTATTTTTTTTTTCTTTTTTTTTTGTTGTTATTTCCTTCTTCTTCTTCTTTTTCTTCTTCTTCTTTTTCTTCGGTAGAGTTTTTGTTTCTTGCGCTAAAGCTGCTTCAAGTTTGACGAGAGAGTGTGAAGCTTAAAAAATAATAAAATGAAAAGCAAAAAAAATAAAATTAAAAAAAAAATAGATCGAAGCTCGGTCATTTTGTTTTCTCGATCGAGCACCGATCATCGCATAGCATCGCATTTAATTTTAAAATATAATTTATAAAAAGAACACGACGAGGATCTAACTTTCTTAATTGTTTAGGGATCTTGCAAGAGGATCCAACGCTATCTTGGAACCACGCGCCATTGCAAAAGCACCCGAGGGTGAGGGATGTCCTCGTTGCGGAGGATACGTTTATGCTGCCGAACAAATGTTAGCAAGAGGAAGGGTAAGTTTTAAAATAAAACAGAGAGACCCTTACGTCTCTGTTATTTAAACTTTTTTTTTATTATTATTATTATGATTCTCTTTGTATCGGCTCTTTTGTATCATTCTCGTAGATGCGAGGAATCAAATCATTTCAATTTATTTGCTATAATTTTATTAATCTCTTTAAACGACTGAATAAAATGATTCACAATAAACTTTATATTAAATTCCAAATGTAACAAGAGAAAAAGAAACAAAATTATGAATTATTCAAAGTTCTATTTTTCAAAGCGGGTTAGTTCATCGACATCGTTTTAAAGATCGAACGCGATTGGCCATATCTGGCTTGGGTATAATGTTACATGGTGTATCATCGTATACACACTGTGCTAGGTCTGCCATAAGTTACACCGAAGAATGCCAGAAAGATATTTAGGGATATTCCTAGTAAAAATATATTTCATAGAGTTTCCTATTCTCGAATTATAACCAAGTCGTTATACTTATGAACATGCAAAAGGAAGAAGATAACCAAGAAGTAAGATAATTAGTCAAGGAGATCTAATCTTAGCAGCGTGCCAACCAATTCGAGACTAGAATAACAAGCGTGACGATAGTTCGTGCACGAACACCCACGTTACCAACCATCTCCTGGTTGGCTTGTCTGTTCACCGTTTCTAACCACAAATTCGTCGCGCCGTTATTACTAATGTTCTTTTTGTATTATTCGTTTTATCATATTTCATTCTAATTTTTTCAATTAATTTATTTTTTCTTCTTTTAATAATTCCATAATTTTGATAAATATTTTCTTAGATTGATCGTTTCTTTATATAAATAAATATTCATAGAATTGGAATAAAATTTTATATTTTTTCTATAGAGAGAGAGAGAGAGAGAGAGAGAGAGAGAGAGAGAGAGAGAGAGAAAGTCAATGTATTTTTTAAATTATTTAAATTTTTCAATCAAGAAGACAATTTTTGGACGATTAAGTTCATCTTTCAGGAAAATCACAGGTGGTACCGAAATCATATTACCTCGAGCTACTAAATTTAGATCTCCAGCGTCGGCACTTAGAGCGGACGACTTCGTTCTCTCTCTCTCTTTCTCTTTTATATATGCGTGTATGCGTGTATGTGAGCGTGCCGGATTTGCTTCGTATTTTTAGCCGAAAAATTTGTTAGATTGCTTGCGTTACTATTCCACGCAATCGTAAAATAAACGATTAGGTTAGAATAAATGGGCGATAAATGAGTGTACGCCTGGATGATCAAACAAATCTGATTTAAAGTAGGAAAGAGATAAATCTGATTATCTTGGAACGGTGACGAAAGAATCTCCAAAATATTCTAAGCGTTCTATTAGAGAGGAAAAGTATCATCTCTTGCGTTGCAATAACAAGAATAAATTGAATTTTTTATATTGATTGATATAGGTAAGGTATTCGTGATAATTATTAGCTTAATATAATTTAACATTTATTTTGTCACCGTAAAATTTAATTCTTTTTTAACCATTTGATGAATTTTCAAAGAAAAAAAAAAAGAAGAAGAAATTAGATTTAAATCGAGTAAAGTAGTATAAGCAAAGAGTTATTTCATTTCGTGAAAGAGTTCAATTGCGCAAAACAATCTTCTAGGAAAAGCATTCTTCGTCTTTACGGTAGAATAAGTTAAACACGTGTGAAGAACAGGCACGGGCCTGAGATGTTGCCAAAGAGTCATGGATCGTGACGTGTTTCCGTAATCCTGGGGTGTATGACGAAACGTGTCATTTTCTAACAATAGAGAAAAAATAATGGACGACATTTGAGAGAAAGAGAGATAGAGAGAATCAGGGGATGACAGGGGGATGAAGAGGGGAAGAATCGGTGTCAGCTTATTGCCGTTGGTGCTATTCCAAAAGCTTCTTCGGCGCATCATGGCTGGCAAAGCACCAATCGGTCGACCGCTCTTACGTTAGCCGCTCAATGTTGAAAAATAGCACTGGGTCCCAGAGGTGGTATACACCCTAAGTGGAACGAATGAAACATATTGAAAATTGTTTGAAAATATATTTCTAATATGACAAATAGATAATCAAAATTGATTGGATTCCTCGCATTAATGGCAATGATAACGATCGATTGATTGATTCGATAAGAACGGACAATCTGAGAACTCTACTCGGGGCCCAGCGTGGTCATTCCTGCTTCTTGTGATTAGGGTTACCACAGGCAATGCTTCAAGTGCAAAGTCTGTCATCGGTCTTTGGACTCGACGCTTCATTGCGATGGTCCGGATCGCGATATATATTGTCGAGGTATCTTTTGATCAGCAAATTTATGTTTCCTTAATATTGCTGTCTTGTGAAAAACACGTTACTGACATGTCCGTACCTTTTTCTTTTTTATGTTTCTTTTCTTCTTCTTCTTCTTCTTAATTTATTTTTCGTTTTCTGGGAAGAATTACGAAGAAATAAATAGTTTTTTTTTGTTGGTAACCGTCACAAAAATCTTTGATTCCTACTACTAGCACCAAATTCTTGATTTTTCTCTTTCTATCTTTCTGTCCGTCTCTTCCAACGATTCGCGATCTTGAGTTCTTTTTTTTTCTTTCCCTCCTATCTTTTCTTTTGATCTATATTCTAATTTTCTTGTGTATACGTAGTTTTTGATCAATTTTGTCTTTAATGTCAAATAAAATGATTTTTTTCACAAAGTCAGTTCACTCGTAAGCAGACATGGTAAGAGGACTGGCCACTACGAATGGGTCACCCCTTTGGTGTTCTAAAATACTCTTATACGATCCTATTGATCAAATATTGTATATCCAATTCGAGAAACATACAGAGTCGACTCGATTGAGATAAGTAATATCAATGACAATAAGTAGAATTGTCAAAAGCACGTTATTCCTTCCGAGGTGACTAACAAAAGACCCTTTGTATCCTATACAGCAATGGCACAAAGAATGTTTCAAATGTGCCAATTGTAGCAAGAGGTTAGACTCTGTCAACTGCTGCGAAGGTCCTGACAAGGATATCTATTGCAAAGGTAAGGTGATCCCAAAAGAAAAATGTCCGTAGATAAGAAGATGTAACGTGCAAGATTAATTCCTCGTTAAAAGTATTTGTCATGAAACATCAGTTAATTGTTAATATTAGTTTATTAATTACGATCAGCACGTTAGAACTTCTTTTTGGTCTGTACTGTCAGTGAAGTCGATCTACGAGATACCTTTAACTCGTGTTCTCTGCAGTATGCTACGGAAAGAGGTTCGGACCGAAGGGTTATGGCTACGGCCAGGGTGGTGGCGCCCTGCAGAGCGACTGCTACACCAATGGGTGGGTTTTCAGAGCCGAAACTAAAACGGGAAAGCGCGAGAGATATCCCGCCTCAGCTTCTACACTCTCACTATATATGGTGCGCTTGTCTGCTTAACAGCTTGCTATCCGAAGAAATTCGGTCCGCGAGGTATCGGTCATGCTGGGGTTATGTACATCGGCCTGCAGTGCGATATTGAGGACGAGGGGTATGCACCCCCCTATTAGTTTTATTACTTTTTATTTATCAACGTCAACGTACACACCCAGATATATATTATACCCAACTATTTTGATCCTGGTGAACTAATCACTCATAGAATTTTTTTTAATGTTTATCGATCAATTTTTTTTTTAACAATTTTTATCTAATCTTTAATCCATTTTCGTTACGGGGGACTTTGTCATTTTATGTATCGTTGTTAATAACAAATGGGTTAACATTCCTATGTCTATATTAAATATGTCACATTTTGTCAACTCCTAATTACATCGAGACACGCGCCATTACATTAAAAATATCAATTGATGTGGCATCAAACGAGATGCAGATGAATGAGATGCGTCTGATTTCAAGACATCTTACCAATCATAAATATCATTTAACGTTCAAGCGTCACGATGTATATATATATATATATCCGGTTAGCAACGATAGAAATGTGTTATATTTAGAATCGAAACTTTTTAGTACCGTTCGCTCGTAAAAAGTATTAGATAAATATACATATATATTTGCTTTTTCTAAATTCAGAGATCGAATAACTACGCACGTGCGAGCTTTTGCCGCAAGCTTACAGGTTGCTGTTGTTAGCTAAAACTATCCTTCTTTTTTCCTTTTTTGCATGAGATCAACCTGTTACGTTTTGTTTTATCGTAGACTATTTTAATTTCTTTCTTCTTTGGGAGGGGTGGGGAAAAAAAGCACGAGAGAAATTCTAAAAATGTAAAATCTTTTTTTGCTTACACATCGCATATGCTAACTTTGCTTATACATAAATAATATTCTTATGTAGAAATAAACAATCGACAATATAATAATATAATTTTGTATTTGATGAACGTTCAGTGATGCCGCTCCTCGTACTACGGTTGTCGACACAGCCATCATCAAGGCCCCACCTGGCAAGGGATGTCCACGTTGCGGAGGTGTAGTCTTTGCCGCGGAACAGGTCTTAGCAAAGGGACGCGAATGGCATAGAAAATGTTACAAGTGTCATGATTGCACCAAAACTCTCGACTCGATCATTGCTTGCGATGGTCCCGACAAGGATGTTTATTGCAAGACTTGTTATGGAAAGAAATGGGGACCTCACGGTTATGGTTTTGCTTGTGGTTCTGGTTTCTTACAGACCGATGGTCTAACGTGAGTATTCAATTTAATTTATTTATACAAATTTTAATTTAATAAAAGTGATACAATAAAAATAAAAAATAAATCTTTGATATTACACAGGGAAGAAGAGATTTCATCGAGTCGACCATTTTACAATCCGGACACAACTTCAATTAAAGCACCAGCCGGACAGGGTTGTCCTCGTTGCGGTGGTATGGTGTTCGCAGCTGAACAACAGTTGGCTAAAGGTACCATGTGGCATAAGAAATGTTTCAACTGTGCCGAATGTCATCGTCCTCTTGACTCCATGTTGGCATGCGATGGACCGGATAAAGAAATTCACTGTCGTTCATGCTACAGCAAACTCTTCGGACCTAAAGGTTTTGGTTTTGGACATACTCCCACTCTCGTTTCGACGAATGGTGATCATGCACCATCTTAGTAAGTTCGTTTACATATAATAATCGTATCTTTAGATAATATTTATTAAATGAAAATTCTTTCGATTGTTTTAGCATCGATTCGAAGCCTCAGCTTGGACAGAAACGAAACGACGGTCATGGTTGTTCTCGTTGCGGTTATCCAGTTTATGCTGCTGAGCAGATGATCTCGAAAAATCGTGTATGGCACAAGCGTTGCTTTAACTGCACAGCCTGCAATCGTTCCTTGGACTCGACAAATTTAAACGATGCACCGGACGGTGAAATTTATTGCAGGGGTTGCTACAACAGAAATTTCGGGCCTAAGGGTGTCGGTTTTGGCATGGGCGCGGGTACACTAACGATGGCTTAAAATTTTATCAAAAATTAATCAACATTCGATGCGCGTGCACATACACATATACATATTACACATATATACATATTTATACATATTATACGTACATAAGACATCATTGACAAGAATTTGTCAAGTAAACGATAAATTAATTTCATCAGTTATTAACAGGGACTTATTACGAACATATTAACAATTTTATCGTTTTTTTTCCTCCAAATTTAATCACACGACAAACAGATCTACACGTATCTTTACACAACACTATCGATATAAACAAATGATAAAGTTACGAGAATTTCGAAATTGGTAAATTACGAGCACTCTAATCTCAAAAAAGAGAAAAAATATATTAACACGTTCCTTTACCCTCCCCCTCGCGCCCATCACAATCGTTTCGGTCATAGCTAGAAAACTATTATTATATGGAACTAATAATAATACTTCTAACGCGATATTATCAAATAATATTAATAATAATATTAATAATAACAATAACATATAATATTACGCATACAAAATATCGTTTAGCTTAAAAATATCTTTTGAAAATATTATCATCATTTTGCTTTCACTTTCAAGCTGGAAGAACGAAAACGAGCGAACGAACGTTAAGATGCAATGAAATAATTATTTACTCGTATATATACATATATATGTGTGTATATATACATATGTACATATATATATATATGTATATAAACGTCGATGATATAATCGAATAAAACGAACTTTGTTAATTAAACAAAGTACATGAATACTCAAACAGAATATCCTTCTTTTTAATGTTGAGAATTGTTTAATCAATTCTACAAATTCGAAATAAGAAATGTTTTCCTTCGAATATTAGAGTTTTAAAGAGAGGGATGCGAGGATGACTATTATTTACATTTAACACACACTAAACGCACATTCCAAATCTTTCTATCATGTGCGCTATTGTGCGGTTATATGTGATCATAGAACCTTGTGTCACTGCCTATCACCGAAAGTCTTTTGCTTTACGAGTTATAAATATAACAAATAATAATAATAATAATAATAATAATAATAATAATAATTAGGGGAGTACTTTTAAAAAAAAAAGAAGTAAAAACGTTAATTGTTAACGTTTATAAATTACACCTCCTCCCCTCTTACTTCGATAGAAAGGACTTTCGTGTTAATTAAAGGTATTTGCTTGAGAGTTAAATAATTTAATAGGTATTAAATGTACGTGATTTAAGAAAGAGAGTAAGAGAGAGAAAGAGAGAGAGAGAGAAAGAAAGAGAAAGTGGGAGAGAGAGAAAGAGAGAGAGCGAGAGAGGGTGAGAAAGGACCATTTATAGGCAAAATGTTTTAATCCATAGTTATATAATATGTAGGAAATGCAAATTTTAATGGAAATATATTATCACCTGTGCGCGTGTGTTTGTGTGTGTTTTATTACAAACCTAACACACAACGAACATTGAACTTATACATACAGTACAATGTGGTACGGTGCGATCGAACGAAATTTCTATATTAATGTCTATAGTAAAAGCATATCTCGATCGTGTTAATCAGGATAAAAATAAATCATGTAAATCGACTGGAAAACTAAATCTTACATTATTGTAATCTTCAGTGAATATATATATCTATATATATATATATTCGAAAATAAATTGATTGGTAAGAATACTTTTTCAACCCTTCGAATTATGGTCCTATGAAATGGGGTCTTTAGTGACCAACACTTACAAGTTTTCTTCCTGCTATTCCAATACCATCACTATATTCACTTTTCAAGTTTCTATAATAAGATATATCCTACGTTTAAATATAATTTTGATTTGAAAAAAAAAATATTTAAATAAATTCATATACATAAATTAATGAATAATTGTGTAGTAATGAAATAAAAAAAAAATAAAAACGGATACATGCTATTTTAAAATTAAACGTCGTTACAGAGAGTTAATTGAATTGAATAATTAATTTGGTAAAAGCTTAATGGTATTAATACATTAATTATTAACAAATTTGTAAAGACAATTAAATTTGGAGAATTTTATTATTTTTTTTTTGTTCGTCAACAAGTAGGTTTTATTTTTCATAAATACTTTCTATTTATCTTTATTATTAATTCATACAAAAATCTCGGATAAAATTGATATATGAGAGTTATCGTATAGAATTTTTTATATCTCGATATAAATTAAAATAGTCATTGAATAATTAACAAGGACAATCAACGAACAATTACGCTTCGACTGTGATATTATCGTTCGTTACGTTCACAGTTTCCTTCTTTTTTATCCACTATAGAGTTGGCTTATGTTAGCCTGCATTTTCAACCGAATCCACCCCGCTCGCAGATGGCGCATTTTCAACCCCTAGAATCACGAATCTTTTTGAACACAGATGGCAGCTGTTGCATGTCTTGTAGAAAAAATAAAATTATAGTTAAAAAATATTATTTAATATTTCACAATGTTCGAATATTATTATTATGATCATTTTATTTAACCAACTTTTGGAAAGCTCGTTGTTGTAATTGTTTTATGAAAGATTTGTTTAATTTATAGTACTTACATTTTGATTGACTTTTAAACAAAATAATTTCCAAATTTTCTGATTTTTATGTTAGTAAAATGAAATATAACAAAAATAATGAACACGAAATTAAAAAAAAAATGTTAATCAACGCGTTTAATCTTGGCACAAGTAAATTTTTCCTTTTTGCAAGTTTGAATGAGATTAATGTGGACATGGATTAATGATCGAATAAATGAAATCGATGTAAATTAAAACGTGAATTATTTCTTCGTTACTTATACATAACAAATAATATTTTTATACAAATAACAATCATTTGAAAAATAATGAAAAATTTCGAAAGAAAATATTATTGTTAGAGACAATAAAACATTTATCCATAAGAAGTAACTTGTGATAATAAATAGGAAATATTTAATAATGAATATAAATCATATTAATTATAATATATTTATTACAAGTTTTTAAATAAACATTCTGCCTCCGATGTACACATAAATAATTTGTATATTTCGCATTCTGCACATTCTTCTCTCTGAGTTTCTCATAACTGTGTACATTAACACACATCGTGTTATTTTAATAATATATATATATATTTATATGTATATCTTACCCATAGAATTATTATACCTAAGTATAGAGCGATTTAGTTATCCTTAATCTTAAATGATAATTCAATATACAGAGTTCACGTTATTATACACGTTATTTATTTACGTTCTCACATTTTTTTTTCCGATAAATTTTCGATCTATCCGATAGATCGAAAGTCATAAATACAAAATCACATCATCCCAAAATGTTTCTCATACATTTTCAGAATATTAGAATACGCGCTAGCTTTAAAAACGGGCACACACAAGCCCGTTAGTTATTTAACTGGTAAATCCAGATAGACGTTTCGATTCTTATCAATATTTTTCTTTTTTCTTCTTTTTCTTTTTTTTTTTATTTTATTTTTTGTTTCTTTGATCAAAAAAACATGTAAAATTTCTAACCGTATTTTCCTATCGGATAACGGATTTTCGATTAATTCATTTTGGGCAGGCGATAGAGGATGGACGGTTGTATACAAGTGACAATGGAATCAAAATTTATATCTAATTTTGTTGTTACATGGGTAGCTTAGTCAAATATAGTTTGTCAAGTATAGTTTAGAATATAAATAATTTAATGCGAAGGACAATGATCTAATAATATCGTTTTTTTTTCTTTAACATTACTCTCATTGTATTTTTGTCTATCAAGACGTGTAATATGATTTAAACAAAAAACAAAAGAAATAAAAAATACAAAGTTTACAATTCCCATCGATCCTACCCATCGGTTTGTTTTTTAGTAATATACGTTTGTCACAGTTAGGTAATATTCATTGAAATTAGTTGAGGACGGCTGTCGCATTTATGTTTAGATTATCAAGGACGCAGTAATTTATCTCTCACATTTTTTTTCTCTCTCTTTCTTTATTCTTTAAACTCGTCATTTGCAATAATTCGTGGCATAGATTAGAAATGGTTTTTAGATTTAGTGCAACAATATACGATCTAAGGTATACGTGCAAACTAGTATTTGTTTTCATAAAATGTTAGATAATATAATGGAATCAGAGTCGTATGGCAATTTTGTGTGATCATTTTGCCAATAAAAAAAAAAGAAATTAAATGAAGAAGAATGTTTGTTAACCCTTTGGTTACTAGACTCTCCCTCCCCCCCCCCATCACCCTGAATATATAGATTTAGAAAATTTGTAATCGACGTTAATTCACAGTTAATTTATTTTGTTAAAAGGACGAATCAAGACATTGTTTGTTGAGAGAAATCCAATTTTAAATGGACTTTGAACAATCGTCGTAAGTTAATTCTGTACAGGGGACCGCCATTATTGCTTCTGTTGGTCATCTACACATCTATCTAAACCTTAAGAAAACTAACGTTAAACAATGATCGTGTATGATTAAATGTTCAATTCACCAATTTAACTATTTCACCCTTCGCTCGATTTACTCAACGATATTTTTTTTACAAATGGGCTATGGATAATATCCTAACGTACCATTTCAAGAATCCTAAGGATAAAAATCCGTGAATAACAAATTAGTTTGTACCTATTAAATCGAATATCATTTTGGATAGTCATCGATTACGCCGGATATTTTATTATAATTGTAATTCGTGCGAACTTATTTCAAAGTCATATTTTATCCGAGTATTACCTACAACAAAGTATTTTTCTTTTCTTCTTTTTATTTATCGATTCACGATTTACATCGATATATTAATTGTATAAAAGAAAACAAAAAAAAAGAAAAGAAAGAAATATTTGCAGCACGAAATGAAACGATCGATCATATATTTTTGGTTCAAACCCATCCGCAAGTTTAATATGTAACGGTGAACTTCGAAAAACAAAATAACTATCAACAATGTTCCCAAAAGTCTGATATAATAACAGGGTAACGAATCGAACTCGTTGCTACAAGTGTGGTCATTAATAATAACTTCCATATACATACATATATATTTGAATTGTCCAATTATTTGTTAATATCTTGGAAATCGCTTGAATCTATACAGTTTGTCAACGCATTTCAATAATAATAATAATTTTGTGAGATGACGTCATAAATCTTTTTTCAAGCCTAGGACCGAATTCAAATGAATTTCTAAAAAAGAATTAAGATTGTTAATGACCACTCTTGAATTTACATATCACACAGATAATTCTCGTCAACCAGTCCGATAAAACGATACTCTTATATATTTACACGAATTTGTCGGCTTACCATAACCTTCTAAAATAAATAAGAAATTAATAAAGATTTCCGGTTTTCAAAGGTAGGGGATCCAACAAATAAGAAGGTAACGCCGTGGAGAAAGGTCTTGGACTGCATGAACCCCACGTACCACCTCCACTGTTTGCACGAACGCTAGGTGAGCTATTTTCTCCGTTACCGTCTGGCGTATGTTTCGCATTAACCAAATTAGGATTGGCGACAGGCTTGACTTCGTTCGATGGTAAGACACTACCGTTCGAGCCAACCGGTGGTGTCGCAGGACTTCTTGGAGAACGTCCCTCGGCTTTCACATTTCCAGCAACTGGACTTGAAGCACCACTATCACCACCAATTCCACCTTGGGACGATGATTTTTGTTGGGCCAGTCTTTCCTGTTTTCGAAATTTTGCCCGGCGATTTTGGAACCATACCTGTAACATCAAAAACAAAAGGAAAAAAAGAAAGTAATCCGATAAAAACTTAGAGAGAGAAAAATTGGTTAGAAAAGTACAACTACAATGGTCGATTCCAATCATCGTTCTGAGCGTATCTGTACAGAGACAGGCTACGTTCGATATGCCCTCTTTTCCCAACGAAAATTGGGAAACGGGTGATGAGCAGTCAACGAACACATCAACCACCGACGTTTTTTAAAACACTGTATACGCGTACGTACCGCCAGAAAAGAGAGAAAGAGAGAGAGAGAGAGAAAGAGGAAGAGGAGGACCATGCAGCACGCGTAATTGGCTCTAGTTGACCAAACGAAATATTTAACGAATAAAACAAACGGAAAGCGGTGCCGACCTGCATGTTAAAGCAGGGGATTTATTTGCTTTAGCATTTGTTTGACCGGCAGAGGAGCTACCACCCACCCTCCCCAAAAACCTACCCCTACCTTTAGTTGTGTATATATATATCTATATATATATATATATATATGTATATATACGCTAGTTGTGCTGCTTCCTCACGTGGATTCAACCCCCTAGAATTTCCAGAGACGAGAGAGATAGAGAGAACGTAGGAGGGTGAGGAAGGATTCACGGAGGAAGAGGCACGGAACACCATGATGAACGTGATTGCCCTTTCCGGACGGCAAACACAGCTATTGGATTTTTATCAGCTACTGTGCCGCTTGTGCCGCTTTTACCGCTGCTGATACTACCACTGTCATACTGGTGTTAGCCCGATGGCGTTGATAAGGGGGTGGTATAGCTTATTCGTAGGAGGAATGAAATATGAGAGTAACTTTATCACTTTTTTCCAATTTTTTTTACTTTTTCAATAAATTTTTATTTTATCATAAAAAGAAAATAATATTTTTCACGTTTCAATATCCTTATATATTATATAATATAATTCAAACGGATAAATAAAAAGTTTGAGGAAGTGTGATCAAAAATGAGATAGTTTAGTAGCCCGGCTTATTGTTAGCCTAGGACGTTTTGAGAAGTCCTGTGTGACATGTGTGCCACTATTTACCGAATCAACGACGGTGGTAAGCGCCTGGGGAATCTACGCGACGGCGTTAATGTTAAATAAATATACTCTTAGTTAAATAAAATGTAACAAGCCTCTACCGAGACAGATGTTCATCTCGTTCTAGATAAATATTTCATCACTTTTTATTCAGACCAGTCACTCGGAGAATCCCCATCTTCTTTCTTGCACCTCTTAGTTTATGTAACCAACCCTCATTTTTTTTCTCCTTATTCTCATCTTTCTCGCACACTCTCTTTTTTCCTTTTTCGTCTTGTGATAAAGACACACGTATTTACGTATGCATATATTTATTAACGTATTTACGATGTAAAGACACCTTTGCATGCCAGATTGAAAGATGAGGATGGATTAGGGGGCAGGGGACACATTTACACTTGTACTTTCACCCTTTCTACTATTACCCTTATTCACCCCTTTTCTATTGGTATGCTAGGCTAGACAATGTGCGGAGATGTGGCAAACACGATTCCTACCGTGCTTTGTCCGTCGGCTTAACATCAGAACACACACACACACATAAACGGAGTCGTGATTTTTTTTCGCTCTATTAGACTTTTCTACACTCGATTGGTTAACCTTGGTCATACTTACAATGAGTAAATTATAGTTGTTTAATACACTAGAAGCTTTTCTTTCATTCGCATTTGCTCAATCGTGAGGATAAATTTTTTTTTTTTAATTTCAAATGACGTCAGAATCAAGGATAGAAAATTAATAATTCAAATCATTTTAAGAGATGAGTATATCAAACAAATATGAAGCAAAATTATCATATCGTTCTTATATTGAACAAAAAAAAATCTACCTAACTGATCTATACAAAGTACCCTTGCTCTACTCCAATAAGTTTCATTCTCAAATGAAGATTTATACTCTCGATTGATATATCTCCCGTTCCTAAAATTGTTGCTTCAATCAATGAGCAAGAATAAAAGGGAACCCCGCAAACTGACACATCAATATCAAACTAAGTGTATACATTTCCTCGGTTCCCTATAAGATCAGTTGTCAAGTTAATGGGAACCACTTGATTCCGATTTACCAAAGACCAATTTTCATCACTTTAACTAATTACAATTAAACGAAATAGTTCGATTACAATTGATAAAATGTTTAGATCAACAAAATTTCCTATTAATTCGATTTATTTATTTTTGTTTGACCGTCATAAAAATTATTATTAAAAATAGAGAACATCTGAAAAACATACGATTGGCAAAATAAACACATACGCAAATGTATATATGCAGAGATAGGAAAGAGAAAAGACAGAGGCATTCCCAGGTCTGTTACACCCTGATACATCCGAATCCAATAGTTCCTGGTACTATGTCCTTGGTATATGCTCCGCAGGACGGTTTTTAATCACTGTAAGTGGATCTACATAGGACTTGCAATTACCAGGGTATACGCCGGCATGGGCCCCTTGTGTATCAACCATTCCTTGCAGTGGCACCAGACAGGCAAGCAGGGTGAGTGCTTTCCCCATTTCATCCCATCGAACCAACCCCTCGACTCCAACTCCTCGGGTGGTCCCTTCTTCCATTTCCAACCGGCAGCTTCCTCTTTCTCTTTCTCTTACAAACACACAAACACACACATATACACACACATATACACACACACACATACAAACATATATATATATAGTCATACATCTATACTCCTACTTCTACTTGCTAGTAGCTAGCAAGCAACCCACCAACCCAACTATCTTTTCTTGCTCTCTTTCCCGGTGTCTATCTCTGTCTCTCTTTGTCACCTGCCTTTCCTATCCCTTCACGTCGCAAACGTTGTCTCGAACTTTTTCTCTCTCGATTCGACTTACTTCCTTCCTTCCTTCCTTYTTTTCGTAGACGATTCCTATATCCCATCGGGATAAAGAAACTCGCTAAATATTTCAAACACACTTCAGGCTATCCCGTCGGATAGCCAAAACGTTTGACTTCAAACTCTTTTACATTATTTTTCTTTTTTATATTTCAAATACTTAAACCATAACCAATCATTGAAACTCGATTTAATCTGATTTTTAACATCAATATCATTTATTCGATATTTTCAATTATTTTCAAACGACACGTTGATAAGTTAATTGATCTAATCGTTTTGATACTTTTGTAAAAACAACAACAAAACTGGATAAACGGATTTGATTATCTACATGTATTTATCCAATTGAATAAAATTAATCATACATCTCGGCAGTTGAAAATGATATTATCTCCATGTTACACCACGACACCGTATCCCATTGACCACACGCTGTCAGTCACGTGCCGACACGTTCCGCTACTTCTGAGTCACAAGTCGTTCTCGACGAATTACGATTCCATTAGAACAGCTCTGCATAATATATCTGTGTAAAACGAGAGAGGGGATGTCGTCTTACTCTCTCTCTCTCTCTCTCTTTGTGTCACACATACATTCTCTCTCTGCATCAGTTAATTTATTAGCAATCTTCTAGTAACAGTTATATACCTTTATATCAACTTCATATTCACCATCGAATATATTGTTCTTTGATAAAAAAAAAATAAAAAATCATAATTAATAATTATTTATTTACTTAGAGTATGAAAAGGAGTTTTTTTCGGAAGGCTGTGAAAAAAACAAAAAAAGAATATCTCAAGAAGATATTTTCAGTAAGGATGATTGCATAATGTTAATTAAATCGGCTAATAAAATTCTACACTCGTTTACTCGGATTGTTTTGCTATCATACATTGATCTAATAAAAAAATCTAAAGAGAAAGCTTTTGTACGGTTAACTGTATTAACTGTATGCACGTTTATATAAACATGTATTTATACAGGTATATATATATTTTTTATATAATCTTGAGAGACAACGTCAAACTTAATTATTGTCTTGATAGATTTTTAATACGTTAAATCTCTTAGCACACTTGGGAATTTTTCAGATATTTCCACAAGCGAGTATTTAATATGGAATATTATCTTCGAGTTACTATCAATAGCCGCAACGTGACTCGGCTATATCCAGCCCCATAATAGAATTTCCGTGTAAGCATCTTACAGGAAAAGGAAAATCTTTTCTTATTATTTTCTTTTAGTTGAATTGAGAAAATCGTAGATTGATTATAAACCATATTCCAACCATTTAATTCGTGAAAATATTTCAGGATTACGTTAGTTAAGTTCATATTTGCTAGAACACTTTTCAATCCTTTCGAAAATAACAAACCTCCCTTTCCCTAGTGTTGGCTAAAGTCTGGAATAAGGTATTTAACAAAATGGAAAAGAAAGAAAGAAAGAAAAAGATTAGTGGATTCTAAGAGAAATTCTAGGAAAGACAGTTACCGTCATAGAAAACGACATTAAAGAAAGAAAGAAAGATTTTTCAATTAGAACACACTGTGACACCTACACGTGCACAAACGCGCGCGCGCACTCACACACCAGAGTACTAGACATACTTAGGTAACACATAAAGGAATAAATAAAGAAAGAAAAGGCTAACGCGCGCGCAGGCAGGAAAGGAAAAAAAGACACAGACAAATAAGAACAAGAGAATCCATGTGTCTGCTGTGAGACATAAGGAAAACGTCTCAAACATTGGAGAGAGTAGTACTCGTAAGTAGAAGTGGCCAAAACGGCCAAGAGGTTAGGGACCAATCGTGGCCGTCGAATGGTCTCTCTAAGAGGTTGACTGAGAGAAGGGGTAAAGGGTAGGCGGCACGTGGATACCGATAGAAAGACAGGCAGACAGTCAGAGACAGAAAGGGAAGAAAGAGAATGAGAGAGAAAGCTTTAGGGTGAATTGGGAACTCAAGGAGGGTTGTTTTATCGAACACAGTGAGCCACACAGCCAACCTGGAAAACTCACTGAGGTTAATCTTGATCAGACAAAGAGACTTCTAAGAAATGTTGGAATTGTTTGATCCTAAGGACAAAGAAAAAGTAAGAACTAAAAGTGATTCTTAGATTTACTACCTTTATTGTTTTTAGACTAAAAAGAATTTAATAAAAGAAACATTTGTCTCTTTAATATGCGACAAAAAGTATTGCAGTTATTTGGTTACATTAATTTCGCTTATTTAGATTGATTTTTAAATAAATAATCGTGTATCATATATGTATGTTGTTTATAGGAATACGAACGATGCTTTATAACGAAGTCTAAGCTTAAACATATTCCGTGAATAGAGTATGCTATTAATATATTATAAAAATTAATATAAACGCTTTCATAGGACGAAAATAGAAAGGGTTTTGAACTCAGTATTTTTCTTTCTTTCAAACTCTTTCGATTATCTAAACTGTAACTAAATATCGAGTAAAGTAAAGGAAACTTAACAAGTTAACCCTCGTCTTGGCGGACGATGGAAACGTAGCGGTCGTCCCGTCTGACCGCAAACTGCTAGAGAATTGATAGTAACCTCGCATTTAATTATTATGCGGCTTTAGAATGTAGACCTCGACTCTAACGTGCGAATTAATACGCTAAATATGTTTATAGTTCGGTTCTCGAAAGAGAAACTTTCGTTCAATTGAAATTATTTGTTTTTGTTCTTTGATTTGAGATGGGGTATGAGGAGGGAAAGGGGTTTTTGTATCATTTTTTTGACTCGAATATAAAAACGTATACACATTGATGCTAATGGGTAACATAACGTTTAAGATTTAACAATTTGTATTTTACATAGTTCGAAGGTTGTTCTAAACTTTGCATATTCGATCGCAATATAAAACATCATAGACCTGCTTCCTACCAATCAGAAACGGTCGAGAAATAGCGTACATTGATTGGCGAACGTTTGCCATATTGCCACGCGCATGCCCGTTTTCTTCGTTCTTTATCGGCTACGTGATCATCCGTAGTAATTCGTCGAAACGACAATTTTTTTCAATAAAAGGATATATACCTATATCCTTTTCCTTTCTTTCTTTTTTTTCTATTTATCTTAAATATCGATCGAATATAATTAATTGTATTTTTCCTTCGTAAAAAAACATACGATCGTTTAAATATTCTTCGTATGATTATCTCCATTTTGATTTTGATTAAATATCATCGTAAAAAAGAAAAAAAAAACTTATCCTTTAACACGAGATAGATAAGATTTTAATGAACTTTAAAATTATGAAATAGGAAGGAATGTAATTAATTAAATTCTCACACGTTATCGAATGATACGCATACTTTTAGAAGGTTATTATTATTTTTAGATTATTACTTAGATTAAAGATAATTGTAATTAATTCAAGTAACTACTCGACCTCGATTTACGAAAAGCCATAATTATCCGTGAAAATGATTTCTTCCCTACCCTCTACCCCTCTATTCCAGCTGATTGATATAACACGCTTGATCGTAGATTATATGATTTTTCCTCCATCTTCGTTATGACGAAATTAGACCAGATAATTACGCAATTTTCAGATATGGTACCAATCGCGCAAGCCGTTCTTCGAAGAGACGTTGCTATTCGTGGAAACGTCTCTCGAGTTTCTAAGATCGTAGATAGATATCTTGTGACTGATATTATTAAATCGAAAGGTAAACGACACCAAAATTATCAGTAGGATGAGTACAGACGAAAATGGAATCAATATTTTTTACAATCTCACCGATGCTACTGTTATTATTGGGATATCATTACACTGTGCTACCTATATAAATTCAATAGAAAAAAAAATTATTCAATTAACGAAAGACAATGTATTCGTGTATTTGAGTTTGTAAAAAAATTCTTATTTAATATTTTTTAATTGCTGTTTAACATTTGCGAAAAAAAAATGGAATGAAAAAAGATGAACATCAATGATTTTCGCGACCTGACCTTTCTTTATTTATTTCTAAAAAAAAAAAAAAAAGAAAAAAAATAAGATAGAAAAAGTAACCTCGTTTACATTCAATAGAAAAAAAATTAATAAAATTAAAGACAACCAAGTATTTGTGTTTGTGGTTCGTATGTGTATAAAATTGTTATCCAATATCTATCAAACATTTGTGAAAATAAATTGAAGGAAAAATGTGTATAATAAAAATTAATAATTTCTACGATATTTGATTCTGCTATTTTCTAAAGAAAAAAAAAAAAGAAAATAAAACAAAAATCACGAGAATTCAAACAAATTAAATATTATCACATAATAAATTCGATCTAAGATAGAAAATGATAAATGTAACTTCGTTGAACGATATCGAAAAAATCCTAATCAAATTTCTATTAAATAAAGAAGAAGAAGAGAATAAGAAGAAAAATAAGAACTCTCTTTTTGGCGTTGTAAATTTGATCGACAATTTTCCATGCAAACCGTCTACAACATTGATTTATGTATCTCCGCGGTGATTCGAGCTTCGATCTTGTTTCTCGAACGTGATAATTTGACAGGAGAAGATGAAAGTTTCGGAAACCTTCTGCCGTTATATACCTTTGTTACATCGTAAATTTCGTATCGGATAAGATTTCGAGCTACCCTTGTATCCTAGAGAATAATCTCTAAATCCATCCCTCTCTCTCTCTCTCTCTCTCTCTCTCTCTCTTCCAGTGTAACACACACACAGTCTCACTCTCTCTCACACACAGACACACGTGCGCGCGTTCTTTATCTTTATTCCTCTCTCTCACTCTCTCGTTCTCTTTCTTTACAAGAACTTTACGATAATACGTCAAGAGCATTAGGCAGTATAATCCATCAGATCACGGCTATGGATGACCGTGAAAACGAAAATGGAACTTGTAATTACATTACACGATACGCCTGCCACCCCTCTTCTTTCCATCCCCGACAACTTTCTTAACCTCATCAATCCATTCTTTTCGAGGACGTTTAGGTATACGCAAGATAGCGTAGAGAATAAAACAAAAGACGAGAGAAGATTCTGTTCTTATCATATTTCATATTCTTTAATTCGAATTTGAAAAAAAGAGACAACGAATAAATAAACAGGAAGAAGAAGAAGAAGAAGGAAAAAAACGTTCTACGTTGGTTTAACGTCAAAAACGTTAAATTTAGTCGATGATTTTTGATAAATCATTTGAAAACATCCTCCTTGGCGTTATTTCACTCACCTGTACTCTGGCTTCCGTTAAATCTATTTTCATAGCTATCTCTTCTCTGGTGTAAATATCCGGATAGTGAGTTTCTTGAAAGGCACGCTCCAATTCTTTAAGTTGAGCTGACGTAAACGTCGTCCGTATGCGCCGTTGTTTCCGTTTTTCCGCTAGACCGTCGTGTCCCGTATACGGTTTGTATCCTAATCCTCCTAAAATTCAAAATGAAAATGATCTTTTACAATCGTCTGTTCGGAATATCTGATTTACTGTTTTTTTTTTAGAAAAATCGTTTTTGTACGCTCAACTATTCCGCCTTTTTATTTTTTTATTTTAAACAATTTTTTTCTATTAACGCAATTACGAGCAAACTTTTATTATACCCTGTACGTCTGCGTATCGTCCCAAGAAATTTGTTCGAAGATACATAGGTGTAAGTAGATATAGGGGAGAAAGGAAAAAGAAAATGAGAGAACAAGCGGTGGTAATGTAAAACGGTGTCTGACTACAGCCAGGTTCGTACTACTTAAAGTAGCAGATGGTTACGCTCCTACACCAGACGTAAGATTATTGAAACTCAAATTTGCATATATTCCAAAGAGAAACTTTGTTCTTACCAAAAAAAAAAAAGAATAAATCAATTCTTCATCGTGTTAACTAATTTTGGTTTTTTTAATTCGAATGAAATAACTCATTTCCTAAATCGTAGAAAGAGAGAGAGATCATTAAACGAAAAGTTACAAACGTTTGTATATTTAATATGTTTCATTCTGGGAACTTTAGGTATATCAAAGAATTATTTCTGATAAAGTTTATTCTAGAATAAAGAAAGAAAGAAAAAGTTTTTGATATAAAAAAGCATTGAATATACTTGACGCGTAACATTTCAAGATGGAACGATTTTACATGGTTGACTTAATATATACTGTCTCTCTCTCTTTTTCTCTTTCTTTCTCTCTCTCGATGAATTCCAAAGACCACGACGTCGAGGAACACTGTAAAATTTGCTGAGGGTGACTAGGAGGGACGTAACCATAGCAATGAGTGACCGAAGTAGGGAGGAGAGAGAGGGAAAGAGAGATGTCCATTGATTTTCAGTGCCATCTTGTCGCCGCTTCTGGGAGAAGTACCGGTTTTAGGGTATACATGGCGTAAAGGGCTGCACACACGCCCACCTTGCATTTATAAGTCATTCAAACGAGAGAATTTCTTAGAACGTAGTAATAAGTAGCGGGAAAGAACGAACGAGAGAAGAAAAGAAAGAAAGAAAGAAGGAACAAACAAGAATCGGCTATTATTTTTATTACCTTTATTCATCTTTACGGCAAGTGTTTAAAAAAATTTTGTCCTTTTCTCTATATTTGAAATATTCATTCGAGAAAAACCTACAATGTGTATTTATCTATTATATTCGATAAGGCAACGGGTAAGATCTTTCTATATACACACATACTTATATCTCTCTATAGTCCCTAGTTGATTTTAGCGATCTTCAACCCAGTATTATTCCACGACAGATGTCAGAGAGAGAGAAAGAGGATCTTCTACTTCGAGAATAACAAATATTCGGAGTACTAGAAAAACATGTCATTCACATATAGTAAGTACTACATTTCGATCATGTCCTCTAACATAATATTTGCATTTTTAACAGTGTTATAAAATAAAGAAAATATAAATAACTTCTTCAGAAGCGATAACAAGAGAATGAAATCGTTCTATTCGTTTTTTAAGATACTCGAGATTAAAAAGAAACTAAAGAGATTTCAACTCACCTTGGAGATTGATAGCGGAAGGAAAGATGGAGGCAGCGTGTCGATGAACATCCTGCGATCTAGCAGCCATTACGGAGCACGGAGTCGCATGGGCCCCATGATGTGGATGAGCATGAGGATGTGAGGCATGATGGGCCCCGAGTGGACCCGCACTTCCCCCTCCGCTGGCCGAACCGGCATTCGTCGAGTATCCGGCGGCCCTTGCTGCCGTGTACCGATACGCCGCTTGGCTCATTTGCGAACACGAGCTCAAATCCCCATAACCGCATTGCATCTCGCTCGCGGCTAACGCGCAACTTGACGCTTCGAAACCGGCGGCCGCGGCAGCCGCAGCTTGATTCAAATACGAGTAATCCATTATTATTTTATATTTTCTCTCCTTTTTATCCGATTATAATCACACTGTTCTTTATTTTCAGCTCTATCTCTTTTTCTCTCGTTCCGATAAGAAGACAGAAGAATAATCGTTCGAACGAGCACCACTTTCTTCTTCAATCCTTGAAAGGAAATGAAACCCTTTCTTCTCCCATTCTACTTTTTAAAAATTCTGATCGATCGTTAAGGAGGATCGATCCAGTAAATCACGGGTATTATTTTCACACTGTGAACATTTACGATTACTTAAAATGTGTATATATCACGTAACGTATACGGCCTTTGGACAAGAAGATTGTTATTTAGATTGCGCGGGAAAAGTCGTGAACTCAAAGATGTGCTCGAAGGGAGCGCGCCTTTCGGCGCGGGCGCGCTCCTGCGACGGCAAAGATGACGACGGCAAGGACGATGTCGAACATAAATTGCAGAACCAGGTGGGATGAGAAAAGACCCTTCTCCTTTTTCCCCGGTACTTCAGATCTAACCAACCGACCGACCGACCGACCGACCGACCGACCAACCAACCAACCGACCGACCGATTATCCGACCCCCCTTCACTAAGCAATGTCTACGAAATATCAAAGCGCGTGGCTTTCACATCGGATAAGTCGTCGGTTAAGACGATATCGTATAAGGCCGTGGGCTAACGGCTGGAGAACGATCTTGGCTTCGATGTTAGCTTCGACGAGCGCAAAACGGACTTCTCTTCTCTTTCTCTCCTTGCCTTTCACCTCACCTCACCTCTCCTCTCCTCTCTTCTCTCTCCTCTTCGACGCCAAGTTATGACGCGTAATCGGATCAACGATATCAAATTATTGCGATTATAGCACGGATAGGAGGAAGTTTTTCGGCCCGTTTAAGAGCGTCCGAGACGACTGACTGGTGGGTCTCCTCAAAATCAAATGATAAGCTTAATTCGATAAACGACGGAGGGGCTGCGCTAGGGGCGGGTTCACCCCTATCTTCGACACACCGTTGGCAAGGTCACCGGCCTCGGACCTACCTTTCGAGCATTCTCATTCGTTCATCCTCCCAACCATCCCCAGAACAACCCTCAACCTTCCCAAACACGCCCCTTAGTTACCGTCCTCTCCAGCTACATCCCCCACCATCACCAACAACACCACCACCATAACCATATCCACTACCACTACCATCGCCATCCTCCGTCACATCCTGCGAGACTACCATACGGATAAGAGAAGGAAAAAAAGCAAGAGAGAGAGAGAGAGAAAACGTTATCATTCGATGATGCCTTCCTGTGCTCCTGATTTTTCGATCAATTCGAAAGACCGCATAACGTCCGACTTGTACATTTTCTACTCACTCTTTCTTTCCTTCTTTCTTTATTTCGACCTATAGAATCGTTCTACTATGGACCAATCGGTACAAGTTTCATTTTCTTTGCTATATATATATATATATATTTTTTCTTTTCCTTTTTTCTTTTTTCTTGATTTATTTATTTATTTTTTTTTTTACTTCCTTACGCTCAACTACCTTTCGTCACCCGACCGATCATCCCCATCATGACGTTCATTTGTTGTCCGAGTTTTATTTCATACATTTTTGATCATGGATTTTTCCGACCAAAGCGTAGCACCAAATCAAGGTATCGTAATCTACATACGATGTGTTTATTCTCCTGCACAATTGCAAATCGGCTCTCGATTAAAATTCATATAACCAAACTGTATCATTTATTCGAATTGTAGATTATCAATATTTTCCTTCCTCATTGTTGGGATCTCCAAGCTTGCGTCGCGACTTCTTCTCTCTGCGATACAAAATACACGTTAATCAATATATTCGTTGAAATAAACATTTGAATTAGCATCGGAGAGAGAGAGAGAGAGAGAGGAAAGTAGTTATATATTTTTAAAAAAAATATCATAAAATAGGAACTTTTAATGTATTTATAAACCCGATGATGCTTTTCAAACGACTAAATATTGCTTTTATAGATACGAAACGGCTACCGTCGGCAACTTTTGCGTTTGGTAAATACGATCGCCATTTTATTATCCTTTTTAAATACCAAATTCATTTTGATTATATTCAACGTTATTTTACCAAAGAATTTTATTATAACACTTATTTGTTTTAATTCATTTTAAAAAATCTTATTTATTGGTATACAATGTCTAAAATGACTTGTTTTTTTTCGTATATTTTCATTAGAAGAAATATTTGAAAAGAATATTTTGTCAAAGTTATGTCAACTTATACGTGCAGCCGTGATATGGAAAATTCTTTCTACTGTTGTCTATACTAGACTATTTTATTTAGGTCGAGACTAGGAACCTGTGCGACACTTGTATTCCACTTGTTCTCACGACAGTTGAGAATCATTCTACCCTCTTTTTCCTGAATCCTATCCCAAGGGGTTTCCGAGTTCACGGAACGTGTGCGACACGTTGCCATACATCGTTGCAGAATCTATCCATTGGCGTATATTCCTATATGTGTAATTTAATAATAAAAAGCCATAAAAAATGGTTTTTCTACTAAAGTGATTTACATTTTTCCTATATTAAACATTGAGAAATAATTAAAAATTTTTAATATTTATAATAATAATTTATTGCATTCACTTTTCATAAGTTTTATCTTTCTCGATTATAATAATATTTCGAACAATATTTTATTGTAATCACTTGTTTATAATAGTTGAATTAAAGTGAATAATATATTTAATGCAACACTTGATATATGTAAATATTTACTGTATATTATAAACAAGTGATATTTAATAAAATACGCCAATGTATAAATATAGCTGGTTACGCGTGCAAGATCTGTACAAAAACAAGAGGGGGTAAGAGTACATTCTTGTCACCGTTTATGTATACGTATATAAATACATATATATGTATGGGTAGAGCAACCCCTTGACAATTCCTACATATGTCCTTGATTTGTCCAGAGAATAATATTCCCTTGTAAAGTTGATTAAATATTGGTTAGTGATTCGTACACCCTTCGAATATCATTTTTCTTCTACCCCACTGATTGATATTTTCCTTCGAGATGAAAATATGAAGAATAGTTTTTGAAAATCAGTAAAGATTTAATACAAACATAATTCGCGAATCAATTTTTAATTATTTTTTCATTCTTACTATTCGTACGTTATCTGTATTATAAATATGTAGAAAATGAACACTTTTGAAAATTAATAATAGCATAATTTTCTAATCTACATTATCTTTCGAATAATTATTAGTTACCGACGGATATGCTCTTACCGACATTGTTTATAATATATCGATGTGTACAAACACATTACCAGAATACTATTTTACCGACAGATGGAAAAGTAATTAATCAAAATTTTCAGTAGATAATATCGCGAATAGTTGAACGACTTACCATAAATATTTATTCAACGTATCTTTATCGAATGAAAGTAAAATCGTAATAAAAAAAATGCGTTGCATAATAATACGAAATAACAAAGTAAAACAATTGAAAAAATGTATCAAAAGTAAGGCTATAAAATTCATATTAAAAATGTTCTCATAACCTAAATCCATGAAGTATATTAATCTAAGTATTGATAAAGGAACGATAGTTCATGACAGTAAGTTAACGACGATAATACGATCGCACCTTTAGGAATTTCACTGAGTGAGCGAATTTGGATAGATGCATTAGTTCGTTTGGATAACGCAACGGCGAGTAGTAGACGACGCGGTCAGCAACAGGGACGCATGCGCAATAATTAGACGTCATAAAAGAGATAGACAATACGTCATTCCTTGTTCTTTCCGCTCGATATAGATATATACACGGTAGTCTGTCGTCTCGGAGTAAGTACACGTAGGGAGTGAGTATCGGGGAGCCTCCATTATTATAGTAAAAACCGGTAGAAACCGTATGGTTTGGTGTGTACTTATTAAGAGAAAGAAAGAAGAAGGGGTGTTAGTTCGTCGTACGTTTGGTGTGTTAACAATAACGCGGGGCGGGGCTACTTTGTAACGAAATTTTTGACATTAATCGCGCGCCGTTATTTCTCGACAAAATGAATTGAGTTTTTAACCGAGCGCTCGTTTTTTTTTACCTCTAAGCAAGCATTCCTTATCTCTTATTATTATTATTATTATTATTATCATTACTCTTCTTCTTCTTCTTCTTCTTCGTCGTCGTCGTCGCGTTAGTTTGGAATTTGACAAGAGAACGAAATCATGGAGGACGATCTGCCAACCGAGTACGATGTTGTAGTTGTTGGAACAGGTATTGATTTTTGTCCTCTTTTTCCTTTATCTACATTTTAATCCACTGAATGCAATTTAAATAGGACATTTTCATAACTATCATCATTGCTATAATCATAAAAAATAATAATCGTCGTCGTACTTTCGTTCGTACCTCAACCGGCATAATGACTTTTGACAGGTATGACGGAATCGATCGTTGCCGCGGCGGCCAGCAGGATAGGCAAAAAGGTTTTACATCTGGACAGGTGCGTCCTCGGCCACTTCTTTCATGCCTTTTTTTTTATCTTTTCATTTTTATTTTATTAATATCCTTAAAGCATCATCCGAAATTAATTCTTATATTTTAGATTATTTTATAGATAAAACGTTTTCATTTTCTCGACGTTTCGATCATATACGTATACATATATATATATATATATATATATATATATAGATAATGTGTCTCTATACTGTACAATAAAATTGATTATTATTTGCTTTTTTATCCATAGATAATTTATTTTGTTTTTTAAATCCTATTTTGAATTTTTTATAATTATATTATTATTTCTTTATATGAGATATTTGTTAATCCTTTATTCACTATAGATGCACATATGTATTTGCTAAAAGTTGCCAACGTGGACTATGGATGCATTTATACGAATAAAAAAATACAATGTCAGTCAGAGTACTGATAATTGTTTGGAATCTTAGAGTATTAAAATAATACTTAACAAATTTCATTTAATTTGAGAGAATAATAACAAATATAATTTATTGTTAGCTACGCTTAGTATAATCAAGCAACAGAATTCATATTAGCAATAAAGTATTCCCTGTCTCTGCAAAACATTTCAACTAAGAGTATTCAGCATTAAGGGTTAATAATTCTTTTTCTCTTTTCTTTTATATGTATACATATACAATTTGTATAATAGCAACGAATATTATGGCGGACTTTGGGCAACATTTAATTTTGATGGCTTACAAAAATGGATAGAAGATCTAAAAACTGCCAAGAACAATACAAGAGATACTAAAGTTGATTTAGAAGACGGACAAATATTTTTAAAGGCTAGTGATCAATATTCAGCTGTTGAGAATATCGAAGAAACTTGGTATATTTCAAAGTAAGTTAACATAGTACGACAATTACTTATAACGCATCAAATTATTGTAAAATAATAATTTAAATTTTATATTAAGTGATGCAGATCTACCTGTTCTATCCTCAAAAGATACGCAGACAGATGGAACTGGAGATAGCGTTGGTAACGAAGGCGCAGAGAAAACTGATGAAGATAACACAGAGAAAAAAGAAATTGTCAAACATTGGAGTATAGATCGCATAAAAAAAGAATACAGAAGATTCAACATTGACTTGGCACCAAAAGTAAGTTATTCCTATAAATAAAGAATATCTTAAATATAAAAATAACATTGTTATATAATTTACTTTTAAACTCGTGAATTTTTCTATTTATTACAGTTACTATTCGCACGTGGTAAATTGGTCGAATTGCTGATCTCAAGCAATATTGCACGTTATGCAGAATTTCGTGCAGTATCCAGAGTTGCTACATACATGGATGGCAAATTAACTCAAGTTCCATGTTCACGCGCAGACGTATTCGCTAATAAAACTGTTAGCGTCATAGAGAAGAGAATGTTGATGCAACTTTTAACATCTTGTATGGAACAGGGAGCCGATAGCCCAGAGTTTGATGGTAATTACATCTGCCTTTTTTTTTTTTTTTTTTTTAACAAACAAGGCTACGTACTTCTCTGGATTTGTTTTATTCGCTGATTCATAACATTACACGTAGAATATCCAATAGAATAAAAACGATTTGCTTTGTATTCCACTTGTGACATATTGAATGACTAAGTAATTGAGATACCTACTTAATATTCTTTGCAGTATAAGATGGTATATAATATACCTTTGGTACTCCTTGGAAAGGAAACTCATTTATAAATCATTTTTCATTTCAAATCATATTTGATTTCTGTTCTATATATAACAAGAAAATGTCATATAATTTACAATATAATTATCCGTTTGTTGAAACAAATAATTTTCTCCCAACAGGTTTTCGCGATAAGACATTTTTAGAATATCTCAATACAAAAAATCTTACCCCGATAGTACAGCACTACGTTGTGCAGGCCATCGCTATGGTAACAGACAAAACATCTTGCAGAGATGGTGTTAATCGCACAAAGCATTTCCTTAACAGTCTTGGACGTTATGGAAATACTCCTTTCTTATGGCCTATGTACGGTAGTGGAGAATTACCTCAATGTTTCTGCAGGTAACTATTAAAATATTAACAACATCAAAAAAACATGTAAATGCAAACAAGAAACATAATTCTGGTTAATTAAAAATGATAACAATTTTCAGATTATGTGCTGTATTTGGTGGAGTATATTGCTTGAAAAGACAGTTGGATGGCGTAGTAATTAATGAAGATAAATGCAAAGCTATTATAACTGGAAAACAGAGACTGGCTTTGGAGCATTTAGTTGTAGGACAAGGACACTTGCCACCAGAAATTGTAGCTTTTGAGGGTGAACAACAAATTTCCCGAGGAATTTTTATTACAGATAGGTATGATTTTATTGATCATTTTATTTGCAATGACTTTAATGCATTTAAATTTTTTAATTATATATAATATCTTTTTATTAATTATAATATTTTCTAGGTCAATTATGCAAGGAGAAAAGGAAAATTTAACTCTTTTGTATTATCCACCGGAAGAGCCAGGACAAGAACCTGTTACTTTGATCGAATTGGGACCATCTACTAATGCTTGTCCACAAGGTTTATGTACGTATTTTGATAATTCAAAGAATATTTGAATTCTTATATTTATTTTGAATTACATTATTTTTTTAAATATTATATTTTCTTTTAGTTATGGTTCACATGACATGCAAACGTACTAAAACGGCAAAGGAAGATTTAGAATACATGGTAAAGAAATTTTTGAGATCTGAAATGGTAGAACCTAGTCTTGGACGTAGTTCAACAGATTCTCATACTCAAACAGTTTCACCAGATAAACGACACCTGCAGGTAACAAATATCCTCAAAGTATTCTATACAAATGAGTTTTACTAATCCTTGTTTAGGGCTAACAGGAAAAAGAATCCCTAGCCGTAATAATACAAAACTTAAAATAAATATTTGACTATTTGTTTACTTTAGGAAGGTAATCAACAAGATTATGAGCCAAATGAGGAAGATTTAAAACCCCAAATATTATGGTCATTATACTTAAATTTACCAGCAAGCGACATCAAATTAAATGATACAGCACCGAGCAACATATATTTGTGTTCTGGACCGGATTTGGAATTAGATTTTGACTTTGCAGTTGATCAAGTATGTTTAATTTAAAAATATGATGAATATAATAAATGATGAATAATTATTTATAAAATAATTTGTGTTTGTTTTCTTTAGGCAAAGGAAATATTCAAATCCATGTATCCGGATGACGATTTCTTACCACGTGCACCGGATCCAGAGGAAATAGTTTTAGAAGGTGACGAAGCACCTGGACCGAAATTCGAAGGAGATACGCAAGTAGACGGAGAGGAGAAACAAGATGTTGAGAAGGCAGAGAAGGAAGAATGAAATAATTAACATATTGCTTCAACAGTGTTACAAGAGAAAATAAGGCTTGCGCCCTTAGTGTCTTCTACCTTCATCGTTATTACGTTTCACTTATATATTCAAGAAATAGCCGGTTCACCATTCATGTAAGAGTAGCAAATACAAGCAAAAATGGCTTTAGAGAAATGTTACTATCCCATTTTTAAAACTGAGTTTATACATTTGTCAGATTTCACTCCAAGTCCAGTTTTTAAATGATAGATTTTGCCATTACATGCTTTTGCATTAATTCATCTATAAGATTAATCTTTAAGATTAATAAAAAAAATATAAATAAAATACGAAATACAATATACAAAAATTAACCCAAAAATGGATAAAAATAATAAGAAGAAACCATAGAAATGTCAATATATAATGATGATGCATGTAAAGGAGAAGGAAGAAGTCTCAGGCACGCTCCTTTTTGTGAACACAGTGACGAGTATTGGACAGTACATGATCGTATCACCCGATAAGTGTCAAAATTTACGGTTGCATTTATATTCGTACTTATTGCCATTATTCGAATTGACATAATATAAGAATGTAGTGAGTCAATACCATGCATTTAGCTGAATACCACCTTGCCACTCTCTTTATACGTATTCCATTTTTTATTGTTTGTTTCCATTTGTTTTCACACAATTTCTTTTTATATAACAACGGGTTATTGTTTCGTTATTAGATCAAACTTATTGTGTACGTACTTATATATGAGATTTTATTATTATTATTATTATTATTATTATTATTATTATTATTATTATTATTATTAATATTATTTGTATTTGTACGTTATCATGCTATACGTGCAAACAAAAGAAAATCTTATCGATAACTGTTAATCGTTTATAAGAGCCAATTGTAATCAAGGCTGTGAAGAAGTAACATTCTTTTCTAAGTATTTTATTAATAATTTTTAAGATTCTCCTTTTTTGATCATTAGAAACTTCATTATAATGTATCACACGTTTAACGATTTAAATTATTTTTATTCCTAGTTTTCTTTTTTTTTTAATTTATATTTATTTTGTTTTTCTTTCTTAATTTTACAAAGATTTAAACAATTCTCTATTATAATAAACCCCAAAGAAAGTAGTTCATGTGCTCATCTTTGGCCTCGCAACTTTTAAATAGACGATTTGCTGTAAGATGAATTTACTAAAAAAGAGAAAAAAAAAGTATTAAATTCATTGAAATTTATGTTTCTAAGCTCTACAGCATAATATATCTTGTATCGTTGCATACAACAGCCTAACTGGATTCATGTATAAACCCAGTTTCTTCAAATGCTTTATAATACTCATATTTATTTATATTTGACATTATATATTACACAGTGCATAAAAAATACACTTAAAATTAAGCGAAGGTACGTCAGC
>NW_015148971.1:3332537-3498665 GCF_001465965.1 Polistes dominula | reverse complement strand
ATATATATATATATATATATACTAATACAACGACAAAAATGCTTTTGTTTTCTTAAATTATTTTTTGAATAGAAGTATAAAAATTATCTTATTCTTAGAATATCAAAAAATTCGAAACAATAAAAAATCAGTTTATATTCTACAAATGTTCATCCAATCTCATGACATTTTTTACACGTTAATATTAATTTTTTCAAGAAAGCATATATTTATTATTTGATTTAATATTATTATTATTATTATGTATTTATTATTATATCTCAATATTCATAGCATGCATATCATATTTTGTATTAAATGCAAAACTTATCCAACGTTTTCTCTATTTCTATTTCTTTTTCTCTCTCTTTCTCTTTCTCTCTATATCTTTCATTAGTTTTGCACTACAGTTGGTGATCAGTAACGAAAATAATCCATTCAAAAGTGATATTTGTTAAACGATCACTCACTGTACAATTTTACAAATCTTACACACAGTGTGATTTCTTCTTCTGTTTGTTGTGTGAGGTGTTTATTGTCAAAACATAAAAAATATTTCACAAAAGCATTCATTGTCCTATTTTTTCGCAATTTAAACTGTTCTTTAACAAATTACCCATTATATATACAACAACGTATTATATCTTGGGAACTTGTATCATAAGCATTTTCTTTTTATAACTTCCTTCTTTAAAATAAAACATCACGATTTAGAATAATATTTCTTATTATATTTTTTTTTGTACATTTACAGTTTATTCTAAATATATATATATATATATATATATTATTTATATTAACTTAACATTTCGAATAACGATTAGGTTATTTAAAAAAAAAAAAAAAAAAAGTAATACCTAAATCATTATCGAAGATATAAAGAATCTTTTTCTACAGTTACTTGGGTCAATCAATTCTACAGCTATGTTTTGATTGCGTTGAAGAATATTTGATTTCTGCCATAGTAACAAGCTTACAAATTTCCATTTTAATTTGAGCTTGTACGTGCATAGGTAAACTTAAAACGGTTTGTGCCATACTTTCGAAAAACAATTCGATGCTACCTTTATCTTTATTATCTTTGTCTTTCATCTGAATGAAATTAAAATCTTTTCTCGAAGTATTGCAATTTTTACCGTAATTCTTGGCATTAACATTTTCTTTGGTTAATAATTTCAAATTGTTGGAATTTGATGTAGTAGATTTAGAATAATTATGTGTCCTCTTACTAGGCTTCTCCGACATCATATTATCATGGACTTTTTCTTTCGTTGGTGAAGCACTCGTTGTCGTAGTAGTAACAATAATTCGACTCGCAGGATTTAATGCAGACAATTCATTCATCGCGGACGGTAGACCATAGATTTTAGGCTTATTTGAATAACTTTGTTGATAAGGCTTCGGCCATATAGGTCGATACTTTGGACCTAATTTTTGTTCGCCATTAATGTTATAATTAGATTTTAACAAAGAAGTTTGTGATTGTAATCTCCCGTCCATCGTTTTTTTACGTCTACCCCGAAGGGATTTTCTTGGAGTAGCAGAATAATAAACAGCTGTTTCAGTAATAGAATCCATCTCTAAATCAAACTGTATATGCTTCATAGCAGCTGTATCTTCGCTTTGATCATTTTCTTGTAGCTCCATAATGCTAGAACAGTTGTCAACTTCTTCAAATGCTTCTCTTGTAATTACACAACTACTGTTGTTTTTGCTTTTCTTTCATTCTTACAAATTAATAAAAGAAATAGTTATAACACAAGCATAATTGTAGCATTAAAAAAGAATAAAAATATTTATTTTATATTTACAAACAAACATAAATTGTAATATATATTTTTTCTTGATAAAATTAATTTAATTGTTAAGGAAAATTTGTTGATTGCGATATTTTTAACATATATTAAATTAGATTACGTTTACAATATCACACAAAATTTAAATACATTATATATACATATATATATGTATATATATATATATATGTATGTATATTTCACTACATTTGTATTTTAATCATATTTGTTATTATAATGAAGATATTACATATTCATAATATACATGTGTCTTTATGCATTATAAAAGCACACTGAAAAAATCAAATGAATTTCGACTAGTCTTGCAAATTGTACCACAAAAAATTAAACTTACTTGAAAGACTAAGATTTAAATAGAGTGTTAAATTTTCATGTCTATTTATACATCTCTATAGAATAACATTGAAGAACTGTCACTTGTAATTCTCACAATTAGTCCGTAAATATATAAAATATACAAAGAGAAAATTCACACCCTCTTTGTTTTTGGAGCATTCGCGAACACCATCTCTCTATGTACTTTCGATGCAATCTATACAATGCTAGAAATTGCTAAGATGGTAACTTACCATCGAGACTATACTCCTAAATTCGAACGCTAGATGGAACTGGAAAGTTCTGACAATACATTGAGACAATCTTCTAGAGATTAATTTTTAAAAAATATTTTAAACTATAGTTTATTTACAGTAAAAACAAAAAGAAACAAATTACAAAATGATTCAAGATACCTATTTAATAAATTTCAATATTCTCTCAAACGAAGAGTCCTTGGAAATTTTATTTTTTATAAAAAAATTTTAAATAAACGGTTATACCAAGTATAAGTATTTCCAACAGTATGATCAACCCTAATACAAACTTATTAGTTAACACTCCTATTCTCATTCTATTCAAAATTCTCCGTGTTTTATTAAGTTCTTCATCGGTTTGAGACAATCTTCTTTTTGCTCGTAATAGACGCTCTCTTTGTCCTTCTAATTCAGATATTACTTCCGTTCCTATTTGCTCGTTTTCAGTTGCGACTATATGCGATCTTGTCAAAGATTGCGTTGTACGTTCCAAAGTAGCATTACTTTCGAGCAATGTACGACGATGTTCTGCATCCCAATCAATTTGTGAATTCATTTTAACCGATGAAATAAATAATATAATTTTCCATACAATTTTCTAATAACTTGGTTTAATTTTATGACTCAGTCATCATTTCAATGAATTCAGCTTCGTCAACTACAAAGAAAGAAACAATAATGCAGAACATTTGCAACAATATTTAGATATCTGAGTATTTAACTCGATAAATTGTTTTAATAAATTTGATAAAAAAGAAAAATGTAACATAATGCATTTACTAGAATCATCTTGATTCCTATCAAATTCTTTGATCATAAGCTGCATTTCATCGATGGTCAGATTACAGCCAATTTTATTATTAATTCTTTGTAAATCTTCCAATCTAATTTTATCTATCAAAGATTCTGCAGTAAAAATCTTGAACACATACTTAAGATGATCTATAGGATTTTGCTTGTTCAACTTTTCAAATACTAATAATTAGAATAAAACTAAGTTAATCTATAACACTATATAATTCTATATTACTTAACAGAGTTATAATATATTGAATATAATCGTACAGACCGACGAAATAAAAATCATCAAAACTAATTTTGCTATCACCACGTTTATCGTACATGCGAATAGTCGATAAAACAAAAGATTTATTTATTCTTAACCCCAAAGCTTTCATAGCTGTTTTAGTTTCATAATAATTTAAATAACCATCTGAATCTGTGTCCATCGATTTGAATGCCTCTTCAATAAGACATTTTTTATTCTTCCACGAATCGACACCATCTTTACACGTAGTTTTTTTAATAATAAATTCCATTTTTTAATATTTAATTAACTATCTAGTAATAATTAATGTTGTTTCTACTTCACGCATTTTACAGTCTTCCATGATAATCTATAAAATATAACCTACAAAAATAACGACGTTAATTATTACTAGATCTACCAATATTTTTTAAATTTTCAAAAGTAACCAGAATATAACAGATTAACGTCAAAAGATAAATAAGTATGTAAAAACAAAATTTATTATTTAATTAGACCAAAATTAACAAAACAATTTTATTTACCCTTTAATCATTTTATTATATTCTTCCTTGTATTATTAATACGAATAATTTCCTATCGATAAGAAAAAAATAACACAATCGCGATTATTTATTGCATTGAAATATGACGCACCCAACAAAGAAAAACCAAATCGACTGGATTGACAAGGAAAATACACAGGTAAAGTGTCGCCCTCATCTTTAATTCACTCTTTCTGAACTACTACAACAAATCATATCGGAACAGTCGGTAAAACAGAACGACTATTTTATTAGTAATTATAATACACATATTATATATAAACTTTTTCTAAATAATAAAAATATGTTTATTATAATAGTCATCAATTAATATAATATTCAATTTACAAGAATATTAATAATTAATCTTTATTTGCTTTTCTTAGTGACTAATACTTTATCGTCCATTTATAAAACCTTTAATCATAGAAAATGTTTTATTTAAACAATATCATATCTTTTAACTTGCGTTTATACACATTCTTTCTGCTTCTTTTAAGATATTTTTTATGTGATTTTCTTTTTTGAAATCATAAAATCTCGACGCGTTTTATATATCTTTATTTTTCTCTAGATATTCGTATTTATATTTTTACATATTTCTTCTACATTGCTGTGAAACCTTATGTGGTTGGTGTATATTCTTTCGAACGTTGGTCATGACCTTGATCACACACACACGTATAGTTTATACATAATATATATACATACACATATATTTGTGTACATAGTATACACATTTCTTGACATTATTGATGTAAATTCAAAGCCATATTTCAATAAAATTTTATAAACATTTTTATACAAATGATATTCCAATTAAAATCATAGCAATGTTTATGCATTTAATAAAAAAACGTAAAAATAATTCTATAAAAATTGTTTATATGTGTTTGTATTACAAAGAATCGTGAAGGAAAATTTATTTGTAGGAAATAATGATAGTTTACGAATTGAATAATAGATGATTCGAAACAAATTTTAATTTCAGTCTTATCTAGTTTATATAACCATTATTCATAAATTGTATATATATATATATATATATATATATATATATGTATTATATGTACGTATATATGTACGTATATATGTATGTATATATGCATGTATGTATATATGAGGTTAGTTTCGAATTTAGTCTGGATTTTTCTAGAACCATCTTTTAGACAAAATCTGTTATTTCTTTGTTAAATATCTTTTAACTGAATTTCAAACTTTAATCGATCGTATCAAATTACTTTGTAAGATTTGCTGACGATGATCTCGTGGTCTTATACGAAAACTAAAATTATAATTCCTCGAGAAATCTAACTAAGTCAAGGAATACACGTGGTATATATATCTATACATGTGTGTATAAATTTCATCGTCCGTATCTTTTGATGTGCGTCATAACCGAATGTGAATTCTATCGAACACATGAATTGGATTCAAATAACAGATAATTAGTAAAACTTATCTTTCCGATAAATTATTAGAAAAATTAGATATTATTTGATGTCTGTATATGTGTGTTTTAGGAAACTACTCATAAGTACTTTTGGATAATATGTATAGATAGAAACGATGATGATCAGGCATAAAATGAGAAGAAAGAAAAGAACGTGTAAAGGATTTTTTCCATATTCTTTGATATGACCTTATCGTACTCATTGAATGACTCATCGGTATTTTTCTAGTTAATTTTCGAAGGTTTTATTTCTATAATCGTCTCAGTTAAATCAATATCCGTGTGATATTGTTTAAAAATTAATATCAAAAAACAATAACAAAATCTTTCGAAATCTGATGAAATGATAGATGTTATCATCATTAAAGTTGAAATAAAATAGTTAAAAAGGTTAGTTGAATGTTATACAAATTGTTAGTAATGCGTGTAAAATAAACGACGAAAATGGCGGAAAAAACGGTTGAAAAACGGTTGAAAGCGAGACGACGATCCATAAGTGTGATAGTGTGTGTAAGTCGGTTACATATACGTAACGGCTTGCGCTTGCGTAGTAGCTTCTAACAATACCGCTAGATTTTTCTCCAACTTTCCTTCCGCATTACTTCTGCGTCATTCTCGGTTTTAGAATTTAACAAAATCCACAAATTAAGGTCTCTAAATGTACGGATTATATGTCAATAATTTAATTACAATGATATAATATTTTAAATGTCGAATATATTATCGTTGTTAAGAAAAAATAATATCTAAAGTTGTTAATCGATCGTCAATAATCCTTTCATGATTGCCTCGATGAGTAACGTAGTAGGGGGGTCGACGAATCGTATCACCTCCCTCGTATAAGCTGGAACCTGATTGGTCGAGGGCTGGTGGAACAGGAGGAACATTCCAGAAACGTCCTTTCCGGATAATATATACTGCGGCAGGGTGCGGACTCGTCACTCACGTTGCGAATCGTCGTGCGAAGAAGTTATTCACTATCCTTCTGAGGAAACATTTTTCATATTCGGAAACAAAGAAAAGGTACGTTTTATTGTTAGTGCTCCGCGTCGACTTCTTTCTATTGTTTGCATAAACGTTAAATTTGTGGTGCATCATTGTGCGGTTAAATGATAATATCAAATTATTTAATGAAATAAATTGACGTCTTGACGTATACGACATTTTGATTTCTTTGTTCTTGCAGAAACTAAAAGAAAACTAAAATGGCCAAAGCACCTGCAGTTGGTATTGATCTCGGCACAACCTACTCTTGCGTTGGTGTTTTCCAACACGGAAAGGTTGAAATCATCGCTAATGATCAAGGAAATCGTACAACGCCCAGTTATGTTGCATTTACCGATACCGAGCGTCTCATCGGAGATGCCGCAAAGAACCAAGTTGCTATGAATCCCAACAACACCATCTTTGGTAAGTTGCGTCATTCTCTGTCTATCGCTTTTAGATAATTTGACCTATTTTAAAAATTTCACCAATCATTATTAATCCTTTTGCTGCTAACAGCACCCATAGGCGCTCAACTATAGACGCTTCTCCTGAGCGAACAGCGTCTATAAGCGCTCCATTATGGGCGCTTCTCCTGAGTAAGCAGCGTCTATAGGCGTTCAACTATAGACTCTTCTATTAAGCGAAAAGCGCCTATAAACGCCGTGCATTTGTTTTGCATTTTTTGCTATTAATAACTAAAATAATGACCATTAACACGTTGACCATCACGCTAGTTTTTTAAAAAAAATTCCGTGTGACCGACGCGCGCTGCTATACTACGCTATACAACAATGCCGGTATATAACGATACTGTGTCAATAATTACTTATTGTAATAAAATATTACATTTAAAAAGAAATTCTTATCCTATGGAGAGGATTATTTTTTTTTGATGGAAATTTTTCAAAATATGTATTAATATACCTTGTAAGCACTAAAAAAGAGCGTCAGCCATATATGGCTGACATGGCCGTCAACGTGCTATTGTTTCAGAGAACTTCATAGTAAAATAGAGTTTTTAAATAATTTTAAATAAATAATTTATTAATATAATTATTAATATATTTAAATAATTTTTTAAATAAATTTTTAAAAACCGTAGCGAAAAGGTTAATGTGTCTGTCTAATTTAACAGATTTCATTTAATTATTTTTTTAATTAATTTTTCTTTTTTTTTTACGATTAGATATTTTTCATTTAATTTGTTGTTTTTTGTTCGATATAATATACCTGATATTGAACAAATTCTTATTTTTGTGTAATTTTTTTTAGATGCCAAAAGACTGATCGGGCGTCGTTTCGAAGATCCTATTGTCCAGACTGATATGAAGCACTGGCCTTTCACCGTCGTAAATGAAGGCGGCAAACCAAAAATTCAAGTCCAATACAAAGGAGAGACGAAGACTTTCTTCCCAGAAGAAGTAAGCTCCATGGTTCTAGTGAAGATGAAGGAAACTGCAGAGGCATATTTAGGAAAGAACGTCACCAATGCTGTCATCACCGTTCCTGCTTACTTCAACGACTCGCAGCGTCAGGCAACCAAGGACGCTGGTACCATCTCGGGCTTAAATGTATTACGTATCATCAACGAGCCCACCGCTGCGGCCATTGCTTATGGTTTGGATAAAAAAGCATCAGGCGAGCGAAACGTCCTTATCTTTGATCTTGGCGGTGGCACCTTCGATGTCTCAATTCTAACGATCGAAGATGGCATCTTCGAGGTCAAGTCCACGGCTGGAGACACCCATCTTGGCGGTGAAGATTTTGACAATCGAATGGTCAATCATTTCGTACAAGAATTTAAACGCAAATACAAAAAAGATCTTACTTCGAATAAGCGTGCATTAAGACGTCTGCGCACAGCTTGCGAAAGGGCGAAGCGTACCCTTTCTTCATCAACCCAAGCAAGTATCGAAATTGATTCCTTGTACGAAGGTATTGACTTCTATACTTCCATCACGAGAGCACGTTTTGAAGAACTCTGTGCAGATCTATTCAGGAGCACTCTTGAACCAGTAGAAAAATCTTTACGCGATGCCAAGATGGACAAGGCACAAATACATGACATCGTCCTCGTTGGTGGTTCCACCAGAATCCCCAAAATTCAGAAACTTCTACAAGATTTCTTTAATGGAAAGGAACTCAACAAATCCATCAACCCCGACGAGGCCGTAGCCTATGGCGCGGCAGTACAAGCTGCCATTCTTCATGGAGACAAATCTGAGGAAGTTCAAGATCTTTTACTCCTTGATGTCACTCCATTATCTCTTGGTATAGAGACCGCTGGCGGTGTCATGACAGCTCTTATTAAGAGAAACACCACTATTCCAACGAAACAAACTCAAACCTTTACTACCTATGCCGACAATCAACCTGGCGTATTGATTCAGGTATATGAGGGTGAACGTGCTATGACCAAGGACAACAATCTTTTGGGTAAATTCGAACTTAGTGGAATTCCACCAGCACCACGAGGTGTACCGCAAATCGAAGTTACCTTCGATATTGATGCCAACGGTATCCTTAATGTCTCTGCTGTGGACAAATCTACTGGCAAGGAGAACAAAATCACAATTACCAATGACAAGGGACGTCTTAGTAAGGAAGATATTGAGAGGATGGTTAACGAAGCTGAAAAATACCGCAGCGAGGATGAGAAACAAAAAGAAACCATTGCCGCTAAGAACAGTCTTGAGTCTTACTGCTTCAATATCAAGAGCACTGCTGAAGATGAGAAACTTAAGGATAAGATTAGCGCCAGTGATAAACAACTTGTCTTGGACAAATGCAATGAAATCATTAAATGGCTCGATGCTAATCAGCTGGCTGATAAGGAAGAATATGAACATAAGCAGAAAGAACTTGAATCCATCTGCAATCCCATCATCACGAAATTGTACCAAGGAGCAGGTGGCATGCCCGGTGGAATGCCAGGTGTTTTCCCTGGTGCAGGCGGCGCTGCTCCTGGTGGAGCTCCTGGTGGTGGAAGCGCTTCTGGACCTACCATCGAAGAAGTCGATTAAAGGAAAAATTGTTCCCACTTGCTACTGCCCATTCTCAAAAATATGTACTTGAATAAAAGAACATAGAACAATTACAAGCAACTTTTTTTTGTTATATTTTTTTTTCTTATTTTTATTTTTAACATTCTTCAGCATAAACAACTTTTTAAACGTATATCTTTTCAGTACCTGTTACTTTCTTCTCACTTTATTTATTTATTTATTACTTAAGGTACTTAGGTAATTTATAATAATTAAATTTGTATAATATCTTTACAGTGATGATAGTATCTCTACACTGTATTATAACAATTGTAAGTCTCGTGAAGATTTGTTAAAGTTTCTATGTTCCCAAGAATTGCATTAAATACAGAACCATTTTCCGAAACCTATTTTGAATTGCAGTTTTTATTATTATCTTCTCTTTTCTTCTACCATTAAACTATAAATTTAAAGATATAATTTTCAATGATAAATTTGCATTAATTAATATTATTAAAGTAGAAAATTAATCAAAAAATCAATATTTAATTATTTGAACTTGATGTTCCACGATTATTTTATTTTATTATTTTATTTCTCGTTAACACTTAACGTACGGGTCGAATCTGCTCTTTCTTTCCTAGTTTCCGGCCATTTTTCAGGAGAATTAAATAAACATGAATGTATGGATTTAAAGCGTTATAATTTTATTAAATCAATTATATTTCTTATAATATTTTATAACGGTATTTATATCTGTAACTGATAGTATCATGAAAAAATAACAATTTGCATAAAAGAAAATCCTACTGCAACATACTAAAAATTCATGGAAAAACGTAGATCTACGTGACCCGTCCTAGGAAGTCACAATGAAAAAACGTAAATATACGGGGCCCGTACGTTAAGTATTAAGGTAAGATTCTGTGATTAGTAATATAATAGATATATATTCCATAATTAGTTTTGAAATTAAGGTTTTTATTTTTTGCAAGCTTATTAAGAAAATTTTACATTCAACTTAAAAGCAAATCTAATACTAAAAAAGATGCAACTTTTTCAATAAAATATCCAACTTTTTATTTCCGAATACCAACTAAATTTTAGCTTAAATTGAAGAAAAAAAACAGTAGCTTTACTAAAAAAAATAACACTCAAGCTTTTCCCTTTTTATGAGGAGCGTGACATCATATTGGTTGCAAATAATATAGTAGCTTTACTCTTCTTTTTCTTTTTCCTTTTATCTTTCACATTGTCATTAGATTCTGTAACATGTTAAAAAAATGAATATTTGTACGAGTCAAAAATTAAATTAATATATATATATATATATATTATATTTTTAAATAATATCGTCGTACCAGCATCTAACAATTTTGTTTGCTCCAAAGCTTGTGCCAAGGCGTCACCAAAACTTTGATTATAAGATGGAGCATGAGCATTATCATCGTCCTCAATATTTGCATTGGTATTTCTTAATCTTTCAGAAGGAGTTGTTTTGATACTTGGCCAAGCTTTATTAGTTTTCATACGTGCACCGGTATTGCGTAACATTTCAGCAAATGATGGACCTTGTTCATTCGTGCTAGTTAATTTTGTTGTAGTTGAGACAACTTCGTCAAATGTACTTAAAGACGGACTGCTGGCTACACTGGAGGTAGCCAATGATTCTGGTGGTGATAAGATTGAATCTCTAAATAAATAAAATATATATTTACTTTCATTCTTCATTTCTTCTCATCATTTTACAACATGAAATTAAGAGCAATAACATAAGGACGTACTCTATAAAAAGTTCGGGTTGCCACTGAGGAAAATGATGCGTTGAATCGATGTTTACATTTGCGACAGGATATTTGCCCATTTGTTTATTTTCTTCTTCAATAATCTTCTTTTCTCGTTTCCTTTCTTCACGCTCTCTACGTCGTCTTCGCTTTTGACGAGTTTCCAATTGTTCTATAATATTAAGAATGTAATATGATAAATAAACATAAAGTAATAACGTTGATCATTTTAACACATTGAACATGAGTGTTTGCACATTATTCGTCTTACAACGAAATAGATATTGACTTTTAAATGAATTTTTACAGTGACTCGTTGATCAGATTTTATATAGAACATTACTTATATTTTGTTAGAAATTAAACAGATGTAAAAAAAAATAAAACCATCAAATAGAACATATCTCACAATAAAGATGTTCAATGTGTTAACAACAACAGAACATGATTTATTACCATGAAAAGAGTAAAGAACATCTTCTGATACAGTAGGTGGTTTAAGCTCAATTTCAGCAACTTCAAATGGGCAGGTTATAGGTAGATGGCAAAGGTACCTTAATCGTCGTCGTAAATCTTCCGTAAAACTGCCTACTTCCTTTTCTAACAATTTTCCTGTAATCACCGGTGGACAATGCTCGAGACTACCATAATGCATTTCCAACATTTTTACATTCATCGCGTGGAGATAAATATGTTGTCCATCTTCAGCTAAAAATTATATGTAAATGTAATTTTTTTTTTATTTTTATAATCTATTATTATTAAGTTACCTTGATAGAAATAAAAAAATTTTTGTGAAGGTGAAGGTAATAGCGTTTCATTCGACAAAGTATTGTCAATATTTGTTACGATTGTTTCTTCGCACAATAATTGATCTTCGCATAAATTATTTTTTTCGTCATCCATTTGGTGTGTTGTTAATTGATGACTTTCTTGTTTTTCTTGATCTGTTTTATCTTCTATTGATGTAGATGAAATATCTCCCATTACTTCTTGATGTGATCTATTGTCGTTTACTTTCTACATTCAATTACATATTTTATTAATTTTAGTTTACAATGAAAATTAAAGAAAAATTAAGAAATACTTTTTGTAAGAGTTCCTCTTCTCTCTTGGCAAGTTCACGAATTGCTTGTTCAATATAGCAATTTTCAGGAGAATGTGGATCATCCATTAATTGAATTTCTAACTGTATCCGTTCAGATTCTATGATATCCATAATCTATACATAATTAGAAAAATCTTTGATAATATTTTACTGAATAAACTTAATGACAAATATCTTCTATTCAGTGTTTGTGGAAATTTTTTGTTCATATAATAGAACTTACATCTTTTGGGTTTGCTATTAGAAGTTTAGAATAAACTTGTTTATTGCAATCTTTAGAAACTTGAAAAAATGTTGTTGCAACAGGTTCACTTGCTGGCATCGCAATTAATGAACCTTTTTCACGCCGCATTAAACGTAATGTTATTGGATCACCCAAATTAACAGCATTCTGTGTAACTTCAATAACACTAAACATAAATTCAATTATTTATCTATAAATAAATCAAAATAGAAATGAAATGAAATTGTACGTAAGATAAGAGAAGTTAAATGAACCTTTTCAAATCAGATTTGTGTACAGATTCATAACAAATAGGGCATTTGCGCCAGGACTTATCAGATAAAGATAAATAATGCAAAATGCATGGCCAACAATAAACATGACCACAACGAGTCATTTTTGCAGCTACTGGGGCGAATAAGCAAATTGGGCATGATAAGCTTTCTGTATTATATATTTTCTGAAACGAAAATTTAATATAAAGAATCATTCATTTTAACTTATATCAAATAGAAACAAAAATAAATAAATATACCTAGAGAAACTTACTATCTGTTCAATAAATTTCCAATCAACGAGGATATCAGGATCAGTTAGGTATAAAGAATAATCTTCATTGGGAGTCACAATAAATTGGCAGCTAAAAAAAGTATATAAAAATAAGTTAAAAATATCTAATATATATGTATACAGATACGTATAAAAAGAAATTGGTTTAGAATACAATTATAAATTTTCACCTGGCTTGCAAGAATTGTTCCTTGTTATACTTATGCCGTTGTACTGGCGGTAGCCATCTGTTGCTGTTACGGTTTCCTTTATTTACGCTTCCTAATCTCCATGTATCCGAACCACTTCGCATGTCTCGTGGTTCATAATGAAAATTTAGCAGATGATTCAAATTCTGCTTTTTACTTCCTTGAGCCATAACTGAGCCATACTCAGCTACTTCACTTTCTACTACCTAATATTATTCAAAAATTAAAAATTCTCTTTTGTTTATTCTTTCTCTAAATATTTACCTTGGTATCCTCCTTTGAACCGCCATGATATTGTCCTTTAGGTTTTGGTCTCTTATCAAAAGTTTTTGCTTTCTGTGTATTGTACTTTTTAGTCTGATCATATTTGGACAAGGTATTAACGCCAGTTGGTTCACGTTTTCGTGATGTTTTCGGAAATAATTTATTGTTGGCAACATCTAAAATAAATAAAAGACATGATTATGACAAAGGACCTTCAAACGCTGTCAACAAACATATACCTATGTATATGTATATATTTTGAATCTATATTCAAAATCATGAAATGTGTTTCTAATGCTATTGCGCCATATACGTTAACAGTCACATATGAAATAGCAGATCTTTCTAATATCATAATAGTTAGATATTATCAAACAAAATAGATTTTAGTATTTAGTAATATTAATATTGAAAAGTAAAGATTGTTTATAAAGAAATTGATAGAAAATAAAATACAAGAAAAGTTAATATCATTTTAACAACTAGCGACACGAAGTGGTGACGTACCTTGACTTTTCTTGGAATCACCAGCAGTCCCCTTTGAAGAGGACTGTGGATATTTGGTCTTTTTGTCCATTGGCAGTTCGGCTAAATTTGGCCTCGTTTATTGCGTTGGCAGAGATATGGTCTCCTCCGTATGGAGAAATAGGATTTTTCCGCAAGCCCTTCATCTTCTTCAATAAGCCATGTTTCGTCAATTCCAAAGTTGTAAAAGAAACCCTCGATAAGACGATGGTCGACCGCCGATAAGTCGGTTTTTAACGACGTTTAAACGAAAAGCGAAAGAAGAAAGCGAAAGTTCTCGCTTTATTTTCTTTTAGGAAGCGATCGGCCTCCCTTTCGTCGTAAACGACGATTAAATATTTCTGCGGACCACCACGGTCGCGATTTCGTCGCTATGATGGCGACGAAATTAATGATCTTTGCGCAACCGGAAGTTTAGTCTGAACGTCATTCGATATTCTTATCTTACTTTTAATAATAGATAACATACATTTGATACACATTTATATGATCTTTATGTTTAGGCAAAAAAAGCATACTCAATTTAGCAAATTTATTAATAGATAGTGCTCTAATCTGTATTTATTATTACGAATTATTATTGTTTTTTCTTTTTCAAATAGTTTGTCTAAATTCACGTAGTACTTTCATACGTAGTACTTCCTCTATTTGAACGGTTGATGGGAACTATTTTTAATAAAAATCTTTAAACTTGTATTAATGATAAAAACAGATATAATTGAGATTCTCTGATAATTATTATCATAAATTTTTTTTTTATTTTAATATTAACGATGATAATTTTTCTAACCAATTAGGAAAGTTATGGGATTTCGCGCATGCGTATTGATTGTGTACAGAACACGAGTTCGTTTTCTTTGTTTATAAATTTCCGTTTTTCTTATATGTAGAAAACGTTTCAGTTTGATTTATGAAATTGGGTGCTCTACGTGTTTTAAATTATATTTTCAAAATGCCACAGTTTTATTATGCTGTTGCCAGAGGTAGAAAACCAGGAGTTTATCTTTCTTGGTTAGACTAAAACTAAACTTATTAAATAATTTATATAATATGCATCTTAAATAACTATTTATTTTAATTATTTTATAATTTTTTAAGGCCTGAATGTAATGAGCTAGTTTCTAAATATCCTGGAGCTTTATATAAAAAATTCTCCACACAGACAGAAGCCGAAAATTTCATATGTCGATATTCTTCAAATGCTTCAAAAGATGGGTAAATATATTTATATAAATATTTTCAATGATATTAATTTTATAATACTTTATTAGACTTTAGGTGATATATATGTATATATATTGTATTCTATATCGCATAATATTATACTAATTTTTGCAAAGATTCATGAGAAGTAGAATATAATTTTCTATTCAGTCCTATTAGTTTATTATTTATATTTACATCAATAAGCATCGCTTTGATAAAAATAATTTAACCTTTAAGTTTCAGTAGTTTTTAGAAAAATCATGCCGATAAATTCAAAATTTGAAGATTACATATTGATTGTACCTCATGTTTCAATAACATTGGAATTTTCTGGCAAGAATCTAAATTGCATGATTGTATTGCTTGAGACTTGGATTGTTAAAATATAGATAATGTGGTAGTTATTATTAATCTTTTTTTCTCATCATCAAGGATTCCAATTACTGTTGAATGCGAAATGAAAAACAACTGTAAATGTTCATCTACACTGCAATCGCAATTGGAACGATCAAAAGCTGAGGTAAGGAAATTATAAACTGGTTAAGTCTCAGGAGAGGTAAATCTTGACTAGTATTTTATAATATAAATTCTATAAATTTGTATACATGTATAAAAAATAAAGTTTACATACGACTGTTTGTTCTACAGAATTCTGTTAACATAAATTTGGGTTCTATAAAGAGCGAATCCTATACTGATGTATATACAGATGGGGCATGCTCGTTAAATGGTTATAAAGGTGCTCGTGCAGGAATTGGTGTTTGGTTTGATGCTCCTCATCTTAAACATTTGTTGGTTTTGTTATTTATTTTATTACAGTCTTAACACATTGTTGACCAGTCATGAGTTAACTCGTGTTTCTGTGACCAAATGTTGCTGATGGATCCTATTTCGGTTAAATTCTTAAAAAAATTACCGGTCAACAATGTGTTAACAAATATTAAAATTATTGCTCATAATTTAAAGATTTTGTATATTTGATATTTACAGAAATCTAGCCAAACCTGTTATTGGCAGAGCAACCAATAATAGGGCAGAGATTCAAGCAGTGATGATGGCAGCTAGACAAGCCAAAAAAGCTGGTATAAAAAGATTAAGAATTTGCACTGATTCCAAATTTCTTATTAATTGTATAACCAAATGGATGCCCAAGTGGAAAAGAAACGGATGGTTAACTGCATCTAAGAATCCAGTTATCAACAAAGAAGAACTTTTAGAAATGGAAAAAGAGCTTGAATCTTTACAGATTATATGGGTAAAGTTTGTTTACAATATAATATTATTTTCATTGTCAAGTAACAAATTTATTTGATGATATGATATTACAGAAACACGTTAGAGGACATTCAGGAGTTTTTGGCAACGAGATGGCGGATAAATATGCGAGAATAGGGCTTCAAGCTTACTCTTAACTTTTTAAAATAGTTTTACTTTTTTTTCTTATATTTATTTAGTTACGACATATATCCTTTTTAATAATGTTAACAGACAATGGAGTACTTGAATAAAGTTATTTTTACAGATAAGAGTAAATTTAATATTTTTGGATATGATGGACACCTGTACATGCATATGAGTATAGCACTAATAGTATTTCCTGCAAAAGCTCATCCTGACTGCTTTAAACCTTCAGGTACTTTCACCTCAGAAAAATAATAGTCCCGCTGATAACCAGTTAATTTATTATAAACCTAGGTTTCCTCTAATTTCAATGCAAGACCAACAGAAGAGAATCTTAAGCAAAGGAATTCCTTAATAAAGAACAATTCTACGAAGTTTTATTTCAAATTAATTATTGTATGTACTTTTTATACCCACTGTAATTACCACGTTGAGTGCCATGCGAATTTTTTAAGAAATCTCCGTCAAGTCACCATTTTTACCAAAATAACTTTTTTATAACAATCAAAAGTAATTCAAAAATCCCGGCAATTTATTGAGGTATTATAATGATTCTATTTTATTTTTGTAGCGTAATAAAACTGAACTTTGGATTGTAGAGTTTGGACTATAATTTAATACATTTGCATATTAAACCGTTTTTTTTACACGATGAACTTGTAATTTCGTATTTTAAAAGTGTCGAGTTTACGATTTCACATTTAATTAATTTGTTATAAAGTGATTTAATTTGCTAAATAAGGTAACCATTTATTAATTTAAATAATTTATTGTAAATACAGAGCTTCATATATATAATGTTATTTGTTTTTATTATAATTAATTTACAGAAATATTTAATAAACATATTCATACTTTAGCATAGAATTTATCTAAGTAATATTTATCATATTTAGGATTATTCAAAACGATATATTTCCAATATAAAATTTCGCATAGGAATGTTATTAAGCTAAAAAAATAACCTATACTTAAAGCAACAAGAGCACCATAAAGCTTGTGAAGATTAACTAATGCTTTCTCAGATACTTTCTCTTGCTGTTTTTCAGTAAGATGCGATGGATAGATTACGTCACTTAACCATTTATTTACTAAACCAACTTCTACCATACGTCTAACCTAAAAAACAAAATATTAACATATTATTTGTATAGGTAATCTATATATTAAAGAAAATTTGAGTATCAATGATATAAGGTAATTATTAAAATAATTATTACCCATAAATCAACATATGGTTTTAACGGAGAATTCTTATCCATTCCAAGTGAGACTGGCATATTAATTATACAGTTTTTCATGATATGCAAATTATGTTTCATATCTGACGTTCTATTATCTGATGTATTATTTTCTTCCTGCTTTTTTCCCAACGTATATTTTTCTGTATGAATGGACCTCAAGAGGAATTCATTTTCATAATAACCAAAAGATCCATTCGCTACTTTTTCTATAGATTCCTTTTCATCTTTTATCAATTGAAATTTATTACCAATCTTTTGACTATCCAAGTCTGAGGATTGTAAAAAGAATTCTTTACTTTCTTCACTCCATCCACCAATGGAAATGGAACTTCTAGCTAATTGATCCAATGTATCAATAGTAATTCTGTATTTTAAACATAATAAGAATATATGAAATTAAGTTGAATTGTACTTAGCGATATAAATTTTATATACATTTTGATTTTACTTAGCCACAGGATTAGCAAGAGTCGCTGTCATACTGGCACGATAGACTACGACAACCAAAATACTGTAAATCCACCACCATCCAATAAGGACTCTCAGAGCCCAAGGATTTGGCAATCGAGGTAAGGATACTAAAAGTAGCATACTGTATGTATACAACATGCTATTCTGTGCTTCAGTAAACAAATATATATCCTTCGTCATACGTTTAATTCTTGAGTTTTCTATTTCATTAAGCTCGTTAGTTTTAACTAATTGTCCTTTTGCATCCTTGCAAATAATTATGTGCTTCTGATAAGATAACGAAAAAAGATGAATAATTCCTCCCGCTAGTAAAAGTGTAAAAAGAACTGCAATCCATGTGTAGAGTCTAAATATAATAGGAATATTTTTTATTTATGAACAATTTTGTAATTCCTTAGAAAAAATTGTCCTCTTATTAATGATCGTACTTGAAAGGAAGAATTAAAAGTTTCCATGAATTATCTGTTAAGGATTCAGGAGTTAAGAAAGTAAGACATTCCGTGTTATAAGGAATAGATAACTCAAAGAATTTTAAAAGATAGGAAGTGTAATGGAGATCTCCAATATAAAATGTAGCTTTTCTTGCTATTGCTTCTCCTATAAGACCAGTATACGTTCCATTTTTCTCTAACGTTCCCCATCTCTCAACGGCTATGTTGTAAGGCATGTAATACTGTGCTTTAAAGTTCATAAATTGGGCTATAACTCGAATTAACTAAAAAAAGATAACAAGATAATCTATACAAATCAATATAAAAAATATATAATCTTGTAAGATACTTGTACAAACTTCAAATTCAATGCCCAAGCCTTTAGTGCTGTAACTTGGACCACCTCTATAAAAATTCTGTGATTCTTTTGTTACAGCTGGTATGTGTTCAAAAACTGAAACTCTTTCAGAATAAATAAGATGAAAAAGAAATCATTGTATGAGTAATATTGCAATAATTAATTATATTTACATTTTTAATTAATTAACAGTTTCAAACCTTAAAGTTTTTCCTTTTAAATCCGAAATCCTTTGTACAAAGTGATCTTTACCATAACGAAATTTTCCATGATACCACGTATCTAAATACTTCGTTATTACAAACTTTTTTTTTTGACTTGGAAAGTATACTGTTTCTAAATGAATTATAGGTCGAATAGATGTGTCACCTGAACGGTATTTGTATGGTTCATATTGACGCACAAATATAACGTTAATTATTCTATTCCAAATATAATGCATATCGGATATGAAAAGTCTATAATCGTGTAATAATAAAAAGAAGCCATGAGTGTTGATTAATTCTTCTCTGGAAAATAAATAGTTTTATTAAATTTCGTTTAAAATTATTTTTATATGATATATTGTACGATATAATACATAAGTATCACTAAAAAAGATCTTAATCTTATCACCTTTCTGCATATTGTAAAAATTTAGAAACTAATAAGCCGTTAGTAACAAGTATAATATATCCATTGCATCCAGTTGTTTTACTGTGTGCAAGAACTTTATGAATGCTTCGTCTTGTTGGAGAAAAGTTTTCGTTATCAAACAATAAGATCTACATTCAAAATATTATAAATGAAATAATAAATAAATGTTGATTTTATTTGATGATTAAATACTGTAGCGAATGTATGTGTTTTAAAAGCAAGACAATATTTTATTATATACTCACGTTATATTTTAAAACGTTAGAAATTATCTTGTTGTTATTTATTAATCCATGATAAATACGATCTGTCACAAAAATGTTACAAGTACTACGATTCGTAATTTCTTCTATCAATCGATCGATCACCGGTTTCAAATAGCGCGTATTTTTTTTACATTTGTCAATTTGCAGATTTTTACTGGTCGGTAAAAAGAAAAGAAAATCATATTTTTTTTATATATAACAATAATTGAATATATTTCATATTTTTATAATAATACTTAAATATTACTTCTTTTGAAATGCCGATGTAAAATTAATATAAAATAAGGCAGTGAATGTAATTCGAAATAGTATCATGGCGCGTTTATTTTACTTTCCTTAATTTGATCTGCTATCTTTATCTTATTTAATTTATAATCTACTCGGATATAAATAATTTAACATTCAATCTATTGATTAATTTTCTATTGGACTGTTGCAAATAAGACGATACATATTTAAAAGGCAATTGTGTTATTTTAAATGTACATTTTTTTGTATATTTGCATACATGTAAATTATACCTTTAAAAATTAAATTTTTTAATGATATAATTTGAAATTACACAAAAGACGAACAAGGAAAAAGAAATGGAAAATTATTTGAATTATTTCATGAAAAATTCATGACCATTTGAATAATTCATTTTATATACTACTATATTCTTCGAAAATCGAACTCCTAAAATTGTTTCACGAATCTAAGATGTAACTGATATCTACAGTGTAAACAAACGAGCGATTAGAACGAATGAATAGGCGTTCTTTGTTCGACAGAACGGTCTTGCTATCCGAACAGAGAGCTTCAAATTTCCCAGTGTATAATAGAGATTATTACGCGTTATAAGTGCTAGTTTCGACGGAGTGAACAAAGCCAAGAATATTTTGTGGTATAATTTACAAGTGAATTTTTTTTTAAATTTCTATTCTCAATTTTTTTGCCTCGTTTACTTCATGTTTTTATATTTTAGTTTTTACTTTATTATCATTTATATATTCATCCCCAAAAATGTCAAGACATTCGTGGAATATCAATTTATTAGCTGAAATAAATAATATCGAGGAGGATTGTTCGCAAGATGATCAAGAAATTTTCGATATTGATAGTGATACAGCAGAAAATAATTGTGAATTATTTAACAACGATATGGATGAAGAGAGTATTTTGAACATACGAAAAGGACATAAAAAAAGAGGTTTATAGTTAGTTCCGAAAATGAAAATGAGGAAGAGATTGAAACTGCTACGGACGGAACTGTTTGGGAAAAAATAGAAATAGGGTTTAAATCAAATGGCCGGAAAATATAATGTAAAATCTAAATTTCAGAGATGGCCTTTACAGGTATTTTTCAATATCTTAGATTTAGCCGGGATAAATGCTTGGATTTATATAGTCTAGTAGTCTCTACTAGATTATAGTAAATACACGATAAATAATTATTTATTACATAGATAAAGTAAATATTATTGAAATACTTGAATCCAAAATATATATATTTAAATATTCAACTTTAAAAACATTAGGAAATGTAATAAAAATAAAAAAAAATCTCCCCGTCGGGGAATCGAACCCCGGTCTTCCGCGTGACAGGCGGAGATACTAACCACTATACTAACGAGGATTATATCAGTGACTTACATTGTTTATATTTTTTTACAGTTTCAAAACATTTATACGAAACAATGAGATTAACAAATTTAAAAAGTTTAATAAATGATTTACCAAAAGGTCCTTTGGATAAATACAGACAATTGGCTAGATTTGATTGGAAATTACTTAAAATAAATTTAACCGGGGAAAAAGATTTAGAACTTGAGGTAAATATAAGTAAAAACATTTACAGAACCTTACTATCGGAAATGTTAATTGAAAAATAAAAAAATAATATATTTGTAGAATAAACTCTTCTCATTTATAAGGGACAATTCTGTATTTAGAAAAAATTTATCCAAGTCTTTAACATTAGATGAAAGTCATAGACTTTGTACAGCTCAAATTAATGCTTTACTAGACAATGATATTAATGTAAGTATATTTGTTTGAATGTTGAAATTTGTTTTATACTTGAACAAATACTTAATCTTATTTCCATTATGATTTCTGTTACATGCATACAAATCAATTATAGCCATTTACATTTGGAATTACCTTAAATTTACTTGCTCAATATGATCCGTCAACAATAGTCAAACTAAGTATTATGCATGGTATGGTTCCAAATGTTATTTTTACTTTAGGTACGAAACGCCATGAAGATCTTATCACAAAAATCTCCAATCGGGAAGTAAGTAGAAAAATATACAAATTTAATATTTCTGTAAAGAAATGTTAACAAGCATTAATAATTTTTCAGTATTTAGGCTGTTTTGCTTTAACTGAAATAGCGCATGGTTCAAATGCTAAAGGTATGAGGACTACTGCAACATATGATGTTAATAGAAAAACATTTTGTCTACATTCAGCAGATTTTGAAGCTGCAAAATGTTGGGTTGGTGGTTTAGGTACATGTATTAAAATAGTATTGTTTATTGCGTATTGCTATTATATAGTATATTAATATAATTAATTAATATTAAATTTTGGAAAATGATAGGTCAATCTGCAACACATGCCATTATTTTTGCACAATTAATTACTCCTGATGGTGTAAATCACGGTCTTCATTCTTTTGTTGTACCTATACGAGATCCTAAAACCTATTTACCATTCCCTGGTGTAACTGTTGGAGATTTAGGCGAAAAAATTGGACTTAACGGAGTTGATAATGGTTTTGTTATGTTTAACAATTATCATATTCCATATACGTACTTGTTAAATCGAACAGCCGATGTTACTGAAGATGGACAATATATATCACCCATCAAAGATAAAAATAAAAGACTTGGTATTTATATAAGTATATAAATATCTCTATAATTGTATAATTTGTTTGTATTCTTAAAATTACTTATTATTTAAAAATACTTTTAGGTGCGACATTTGGTTCATTGTCATTAGGACGTATCATGATTACGGGATTATGTTCGGGTCTTTTAAATCTTGCACTAGTTATAGCATTACGATATTGTGCGGTAAGAAAACAATTTGGTCCATCGGAAAATGAAGAGTGGCCTGTAATAGAATATCAAACACTGGTATTTTATTTATATGAATTTAAACATTTCTAATAATTATAAAAATAACATATTATAAACCATTACAGTTAATCACTAATTTATGTTATACATTTTAGCAAGGTAGATTGTTCCCGCATTTGGCATCGGCATACGCAATACAAATTTTTTACAAAAAATATGGCACGAAAATACAAGAATTTCAAATAAAGCTTCTAAGTAAGGAAAATCCCGATGAAATTCATTTCGAAGGTATGGAAATACACGCTTTATCTTCTGTTGTGAAACCATTGTGTTCGTGGATTTCACGAGACGCTATTCAGGATTGCAGAGAGTCGTGTGGTGGTCATGGATATTTAAAAAGTATGTAGAAACAATTAGTAACGTAAAATAATTAAATGTTGCGGAAATAATGTCATCGATTTGTTTACAGTGTCACGTTTAGGAGATATACGAGCTGATCATGATGCAAATTGCACTTATGAAGGTGAAAATAATATACTCATTCAACAATCGAGTAACTGGTTATTAAATCAATGGTCTTGTATTTTGAATGGACAAACTATTTCATCTCCGCTTGGAACAATAGATTTCTTACAAGATAGTAAAAATATCCTAAAACAAAAATTTAATTGCAAGACAATTGAAGAAACGATGAACCTTGAAAGTATACTAATAGTTGTTTTATAAATTGATCAAGTTATCATTTGATTCTTGTTATAACAAAATGCATCAATTTTATTTCAGATTTATTATTTTCATTCAAATGGTTGGTATGTTATTATTTAAAAAAAACATATAAACACGTACAAAGTCTCAAAGAAAACGGGTGTACCGATTTTATGGTGCGGAACAATTCACAATTATTTTTTGCGAAAACATTATCTCTTGTATATGGAGAAGTAAGAAATTATTTTTATTTTCATTTTATAATATATCCTAATTCTGTTCTAATTATTTTTAATATAATTTTCGTAGTACGTTTTATTAAAAACTTTTGTCGAATGCATAAAAGAATCAAAGTGGAGAAAGGAAGAATATGAGGTACTCAGAAAGTTGTGTTCATTATTTGGTTGTACGATTTTGGAAAAAAGATTAGTGGATTTGTATGCTGGTGGTTATGCATCAGTTGAGAGTCACATGGATGATAAATTACGACAAGGAATTATAATGTTATGTAAAGATTTATTGGTAGATGCTGTGGCTTTAGTTGATGTATTAGCACCACCTGATTATATTATTAATTCACCCCTAGGAATGGCTGATGGAAATGTATGTTTATTATCAACTAATTAATACAACTCATTTATCAAATATCTTTAAAATTTGTTATTTAATAATGTAAAAATGTCAACAGGTATATAAACATATCCAAGAGAAGATTTTTGAAGATAAGGCGAATTTAGAACGTCCTATATGGTGGGAAGAAATAATACGATCAAAATTATGATAAAAAAACTTTTTGATAGAATTCATTTTCATACATTGCCCGGCCAATTTATAAAAAATACCCATAGAGTTTTGATCAATCTATAAAATATGCATCAGTTGCATGTATACATTTTATAGATGGACATATATATATATATTTTTTTAAATCATGGTATAGGTATAAAAACATTGGTATTATAAATATATGTTAATAAAAAATTTAAAAATGTTAATTGCTTATTTTTTAAAATATTTATTTTATTACATTCTATACAAAATAATATTATATAACAAAATTTCTTATATAAATAAAATAGTTTTATCATTGATCTTTATCTGAGATCAAAGAATTCTTATTGCACATCAGTATTATAATTCGGTACGTTTTTTGGTAAGTGAACTATCTGCATCGTAGAACCATTGATTATATACTTTTATAGGATCAATTTCCCAGAATTTATGAAAGGATATTGGTTCTTGCGAAGCGAGATAAGCAGTAGCATAGTCCACAGGACGAGCCTAAATTATATAAAATATGTAATTAATTATAAAAAAAAAATATTTCTTAAGTTTTAATATTATATAGATTATCTTAAAAACTGCAAATACCTGGTGCAACAAATAAGAATGAGTAGGCTTTATTCTCAAATTTTCTAAACATATGCCAAAAAGAAACATATCATCCGGTGTACTCGCTGATGGACATTTACAAACATCTAATATTTGATAAATAAGAGGCGTAGATAGAATAATACCAGCACCACCAGTTAAATAATCATATCCATATGGTTCTGATACGTGATAACCATAACGTTCACCAATAGCAATTGAATGTTTGGGAAAATAATTTTTTAATAAACTCATTAATCGTGCCACACTGTTTTTCATAATTATAAAAATTCATTAGTCAACGATAAAAGTGATGTGGTATATATTATTGTAATATACCTGAAAAGAGTATCGTCATCGCTTATGATTAACCAATCAATATTTTTACTTTCCAATATTTTAATAACTTTTTGTAAAATATCATAAGTCTTAGCACAGTGTCCTTTTGTAGTATTTGTTACAACAAATGCTTCTGGTAAGTTACTATCTATATTGAGAAAATATTGTTTATTCTATATTTCTATACCTATGATTAAAATAAACAAATTATATTGAAACGAATAATAAATCAAATTTTACCCGATTGATCACTGAAATATCCTATATTTACAGCATGTTTTGCCCATGTCTTTTTAATAATGGGGATTCTGTTATTGTGATACATGGAACAAGTTTTTACAGCGAAATATATATTTTTTAAAGAAATTTCTTTTCTCTGAAATTATAATTACATTTAAATATATTAAATTTATTTGTATAAATATTATTTTTCAACTTACACGTGGATGAAAGACTCTGGGGTATGTCGCACAAGAATTGGTAGCAACAACGCATAGTTCAGGTACGTGAGTTAATTTAACAGGCTTTTGGCTTTTAAAAATATAATCTGCTAATTCGTAAGCAGGATCAATAGAAAAATCATTAGTAGGTTGTAATCTTACAGACTCTGAAATTCTGAAACAAATACATACAAAAAAATTATGTAATTTTGTATAATACAAATTTTGTACTTTGTATTTGTTAAAACAAAGAAAAAAAAACCTTTTTAAGAGATTGGAAGTCAATGCAAATCCGGTACCAAAATGGGGATATTTAAATTTTTTCTGTCTAGCAAAATGATGAATGATAGTAGGTTTATCATCATACAAAGCATGCCCAATAAATAATTCCTACAATACAAATAAATGTTAATACATTAAGCATTAAGCTCCTTTTCTTGAAAGTCTAAGGCCAATCTGTAAAAATGGACATAGTATTCAATGCATTAAATAAATATTAAATAAGTTAATAATTTTAATACTTAAGAAAATATTACATCACCTGGCTAGAATTAAAGGAAGACAATACAGTTAGCAATTTACTTAAATCAATAACTATATCTTCTATACAGAAGAAAAACCACTTTGTGTTTGGATAAGTGAAATCTAAATAATGTAATATCGGTATGATTGTCCATGATCCTTTCATATTTATCCGATTAGTTTGATCGATACGTGGTGCTTCCTAATAAAAAATATATATTATTTATTATTTTATATATCTCATGTAATTTATAAAAATGAAAAATACTTACGGAACTTATATTGGCGGCTTGGTCCTCTATATTTTGTTGTAAAACATTAGCCATAAGGTAATGATCACCCTCATCTTGACTTAAGATTATAATTACTAATTCTTTTGTACCTGAAATTATATGTTTATTATTATTTATAAACAAACAATAAATATGTAAATAAAAATTTACTTAAAGCATTTATAAATACAGATGAAAACACCGTTCCAAAGAAAAAGATTAAATGAATTAACATTATATCGGCAAAATATATATCTTTGATAAAAATATAATAATTTTTATCATTAAACTTTTATTTACGCGGATGAAAACAGTACAACTGTTTCATGGAACCAGTGATCCCAGAGACTTTAGTTCGTCTGATCGACACAGGGGCGAAAAATTATCGTACACACGGGAAAATTATCGTCGGATTGATTTGTCGGATGAAATTTTCAAAATCTGGAAAAAGAGTGCAAGTTCCAACTTGTTCAAAAAGTTTATTTTTTTTTTATTTTTAGGTAGCAAACGTTGATAATTACGTGAGTCTAATCGGCGGTTCGATAAGTCCACCGGGAGACCACCAAATCATAAAAAAAAAATTGATGACCTTTTTTAGTCTTCAAGTTCAAAACCCTATCGTAAAAACGGTAAAAACGACGTACGGCAGGGAGAAAGCCTCGATCGTACACAAATCGTACACAGATCGTACGGTGGTGGTTCTCAAGATTTCAAATCACAATCGAAAAATCGTACCCGTTTGCAGAATTTGATGACTAAAAAAAAAAAAGGTCATCAAGTTTTTGAAATTCCTAATTGGATCGTACATGCTGAATTTTGGATCGTACAAGGCTTCAAATTATCGTACGAATGGGATCACTGCATGGAACGATTTTTAAAATGCCAATTATAGAAATATTTTCCTTGCATCGATTTAACTACCCTCTGTAGGACAAGACTTGAAGTTCTTCGATAAACGAATTAATCGTATGATTTCAATTTCGCGCCAATTTTATGAAATATTTTAAACACAAACGCGAATAGTATTTTTAACTACTGTGATGAAATTCAACGAGAAATAGACGACAATGATTAATTTATTATTCAGTTTTATTTATGTAACGATATATATATATATATCGTATATATATATATATTATTTTATATGTATAAAATGTCTACTTATGATGAGAAGATAGGGTAAGATACATACACATATGATAAGTAAATTTTTTACGATTAAAAACTTTATTTTGGTTTGCTTTGTAATTGGGAAAAATATATGTATAATGTTGTGTACCTGTAGGAACTTTGGGCTATACATTGTCTGGGACCATCATCGTCGGGTAACATGCTAGTTAAAAAAAAAAGAAAGAACAAAAAGAAAAGAAAAAAGACAACGCAAGATATTTCAATATGTTTCCAACTTAATTACAAAAGTCTTAAATCTAAGCGCTAAAGCTAAAGATCTATTAAATCTAAATTTGTGTTATATGGTAACAAATGTGGTATAAAATATGGTGTTGGTGATACGCGCATACCTGTACACTTTCGAAGGAATTAAAGGATACGGTCAAGAACAAATTCCTTATTTTTTTTTTAAATATATTAGATGCGAAAATGTAATTTTTTTTCAATATCTACTTAAGAAAGAAAAAAAAAGAAAATAATAATAATAATAATAATAATAATAATAATAATAATAATAATAATAACAATAATAATAATAATAATAATAATAATAATAATAATAATAATAATAATAACAATAATAATATTAATATTAATAATAATAACATGGATATTATTATATCCATATTAAAATAAGGAACGCAATAAAATTATAAAAACATTTTCGATTAGAAGTCCATACATTGAATCGTACCAACATGTAAAGCCGCCCAGGTTAAAAGAATTTGACACATGGCACACGTTTATTTTAATTGATCTTTTAAAATTCGAGTTTGAACGATCACTTGGTAACTTGTATAAAATTATATACAATATTATATCGTAAGCTACACTTTTTCTTTTTTGTGCTCGCTCGCTCGCTTTCGGTCTTTTTCTCTTTCTCTCTCTCCTCCTCCCGTTTGCTTTATTTTTTAGATCTGTTTATAAACAAATATGTATAATTCTTCTGCGTATGTTTTTCATTAGAATTTCTTGACACTATTTTTGAAAATTCTGTCTGGATTAGCGTAAACAGTAAATTGGTATAAATTAGGAAACTACTAGTTTTTTAATGGACCGAATTAATAAATTTATTTGTCAGGATATCAATTAATTATAGTTTTGCGGTTATTGATGAAATCTGTTTCATAAAAAGTAATATTTGAAGTGAATGTTAACGTAATAAGTAACGTTATATGTTAAATCGTTCCCTTGAATGCGATTATCTTCTTTAATGACATATCGTTTTAAATGCTTGAAGTTTCGATCGAGCAGTAGCATTGTTCTTGGTTTTTTTGCTTCATATGTTTGCTTATGAAAAATCGAATTTTGATAATTCCAATATTAAATCAAAGGCAATGCAAAGTTTATAGTAAAGCAACGACCCTTACATTTCGATCTTTGTTATTTCTAAATACGTTTACGACTTTTCTTTATGCTACAATCCATCATAAATTTATAGCATGACACATGAAATTTGGCAATCGTTCGTTCGATCTTGAAAATTAAAATTATACTTGTATTTTTACAGATTAAACATATTTAGAGACACTCTTAAAAATATACATTATTTTTATAACATTTCTTCCATAATCTTGCTCGTTTAAGAATCAAGTTTTCTCTCTTTCTCTCTCTCTCTCTCTCTCTCTTTTTCATTCCTCGTTTCTTGACTAGATTCGTTTTTAATTATGTAGGTTTTTGTTTTACTTGTATGTACTCAAGTAGTAGTTGATTATTCCAGTAAGGTATTTAAACTCGTCTATTTTAACCGGTACACAACTCAGAGTGCTCATCCCATGCCGCAACCTATAAAGAATATTGCAAATAAATGAAATGTATCTTGATATAAAAAATATGCAAATGTATTATAATTTGCAAAATTTGTTTGGAAGTAAAAAACAAAGATAAAATGTATATTTTCATACTTGACATTCACGGCTGCAATACCACTGATTACCACAGCCGGCGCATACGAACTGTGCAGCACATTCATGACAACCTTGACAACGTGGTGCATTATCGTCTCTATTATCCCTTCCACCCGAAGAAATTCGGGTTTCTCTGTCCTCTATGACAGCAGCCTCTTCCTCTACATCCTCCTGTTAAAACGATTTCATATTAATAGATTGATATTGTTAAATCGATAGAAAACATAATTAACATAGAGATAAAATCCTTTTTCTTACCACGTGAATTAAATTATTAGAATGAGATTGCATTGCTGTATTTACGACTGGCGTAATAGTTATTTCTGTCCTTGCCTGTAATTTGTATTCATAGATTATTTATTCATTGTCGTTTGTTTTTTTTCTTTTTTTTTTTAATTTTATGACGATACAAAACACTCAAGGATATTACAAACCTTGGAAGAAGACAGGAGATCGCTGATAGAAACCGGAGTAGAGCCTTGATACGGCTGCAAAAGGTGGGTTCCAGTACTTTGCTGTGGCAAAGAAACAGTAGGAATGTTCCTTTCCCTTTCAGGAGCTGTGAGTAATCTGGCTAAAGTGGGCGAAAATGTGGTTGGTCTAGGAGATTGCGATTTAGTCAGAATTCCATGAAGCAATGAACCAGTTGACTGAGTTTGCATAGTTTGTGAAGTCGCTGATGGCGCTACAGGATGCAAAGTTACATCTGGATAATTTTGAGGTGTTTTCACCGGTTCCCCTAAACAATTTTAATTTATTCGAACATTTTCTTTCGCGTGATCCACATTTTCTTGACAATAATGACACTAATGTGATATTAAATATATGCATGTGTATACTGTTTATGAATCTTTATTTACCTTGTTGCTGGCTCATCTTTGCAAATTGAAAGAGTACGTCTCTGTAGTTCATGGAATTATTAGGATCATTGGTATTCGAATTGCTTTTACAGGAATCTGTACTAGATGGTCGCGAGTCTACATTGTGCCCAGTTTCGACCATAGCTCCACCCGCGCTTAAACCGACATTCACCGAATTCCTCATTCTCCGACCCCTGATAGTGAAGTGTTATGTATTGATACAACGATATACTTGCATATGTATAGATTATAGATATGACGGTACTATTAATCAACTTACATCAGACGGTACTATTAATCAACGATGAGAACATTTGTTTTCGTTGAATTTATGCAAATATAAAATAATTACCTTCGTGGAACATATTCTGGATGTCTTAGCTTGTGATCAGCGATGATGGATCTAACATCAATGATCGTGCCTTGACGACCTTCTCCAATTTGTCTATTTTCAGGACTCATTGCTTCCATTTGTTTTCGACCATTTTCACCAGTTTGTTTAGGTGGCGTCACTTGTCTATGGGACGATGCTTTTGAACTCTTTTCTTTCTTAAATGTCGGTAAATCTTGTGAGCTTTCTTCGGGCATAACATCTTCTTTCGATTCGAAAGAACACTTTTCTTTAGACACGGGCGTCGTGCTATCACTGCTCTCCCATTCTTGTCCCAAAGATAGATTCGCAGGCGGTAATGATTCTCCCAATGGTCGGTTTCCTTCCATAAATACTAAAACCTGTCTCTTCCTTTCAATTCTCAGGTAATCTAATTCTTTCATCTTTCTCATTTCTAATATCTCATTCCATTCCAATTCTTTGCTATGGGCTAGCTTATCAAGGGTCTAAAAATTAAACAATGAGCGTATCATTTTAGACAATTATACAATCATATATCTCTTTCTTTATTTTCATAATTTTTCCATGATAAAAAAATAAATAAATACCTTAACTTCGTCGAGTAACTCTTTAGCTTTCGCGGCGAGTTCATCGGGGCTAAGTTTTTCACAATCAACCTCCAAGGAGGTATATTGTGCTCGTCTTTCTAGACAAAACTTTTTAGTTGTGGCATTTCCATTAGATGGCAACTGTCTTTCCAATGATCTACGCTTTTTTCCTAAGTTTTCCACTAAATCAGATTTAAGAGAACGCGTTGGTGTACGTTCCTTTTGTTGAGAACCATCCGATGAGGGTAAAGCTTTTTTCGTATTTGTTTCAACCAATTCCGAGTCGCCTAAAGGCTCCTTCTTTATCAACGAGGATCGTAAACGATCTGCGGTGGCTGCAGCTTCTTCCGGAAGTGCTGCACCATTTTGTTGATTTTGTGGAACTTTCGGCGAAGTTCTCGAGGAATCCTCCTCTCTCGTCTTTTCAGCAGCATCCACCCTCTTCCCGTTTCCACCGGAACCTTCCATTGCGTGCATCTTGTTCAAACTATAACAACAAGTTCGTAAAATAGATTATTAATTATGAATAGCTAATTTAGATCAAAGAATATTTTTATAGATAATTTTAACTATTTTTTTTATAGTTAGAATCATTTTTGCTATGTTTTTAATATAAACTTGGAAGATCATTAGATGTATTTTTAAACAGAATTTGATCAACATTGTAAATTAATCACTTTACCGCACAAAATTCAAATCAGTTAGTTTAATATTTAAACTTTTATTAAATCATCAATTTAATTTTCAATCATTTTACATTCGTGCATATTATCTTTTTTAGAAAAGATACGAATAAATTCTCTTCTAATATTTTCGATATACAAGATCATATTAAATGGATACGCATATCGTAGGGGTTGTACAGAAGTACCAAGCGCCATTGAAGATCTCGCAAAACGCGAAAAATTAAAAGAATTAAGGGGTGTTAAAAACATACATTTATTTTATAACTTTAATTCTTTCCCTTTATTTATTTAAAGCGATGTTAAAATGTATGCTTGTTTATTTATGACGCATAAATATTTATCATATCTGATTTCATTGATTAACTAACAAGATAATTTTCTATTGAATATTTGTTTAAATTTTATAAACATACACTGATTTATTGACGTTGTAAAAGAGTCGAGAAAATTTAACGTAGTTTAACGTAGAAATAGAAGAAAAGGAAAAGTAGTCGTTTAAGTTAGTTGGGTAAGGAGCAACGACTTTGAACATCATTACTCGAGCGTGGAAGAGTAAAAGCGGCGCATTTGATAGTGGACGAAAAGAGACAGGCGCAACGTGTGGCTCTAGAAGAGGGCTGAATAGTGGGTGAGGTAGGAGAAGATTAAGGAGTGGGAGTTGGGTTGTAAGAGAAGGGGTATCGCTCTATGAGAGAGTGAGAAAGAAATAGTAGGAGGGAGAGAGACGAGTTCGTTGCACTCCCTTGCGTTCACTGCACTTTATAGACGCGGATATAGGTTTCGCGGTACCAATTCTGAAAAGCCGTGCGATTCTCCTCCCTCTGCATTGCATCTACTAAGCTAATTTGATCCTTGCCAATCTAATAATCTTTCCCTTCTTATTCTTTCTTTCGAAAAATCCTTCATTAAATCTCCAAAAATACATTCGAACGATTTTTATGAACACACTTATGATTCATGTTTTTTTTTTAAATTTAAATTGCCGTGATTTTAGAATCTGTTTATAGAGCCTAATTTGTTGTACATATGACAGAGAGGAAATAGGATTTTTTCTACTATTTAATAGTAATATTGTCTAATCATACTTTGCAATATACATATAATTTGTCAATAGATATTAAAATGGCGATATTTAAAGAAAGAGACACGGTGACCTAGTGTCGTCATCATCGTTATCGTTTCTTTTTCCGAAGGTAGGTAACAGGTGGTTAGCGTGTACGAACAGTCGAATCACTTTCACGCTCGTCGTTGTTAAATCCACACTTGCATGAAACACAATCGAAAAACCGATTCTAGTTTTAATCGATGCTCTATGTTTGTGTATGTGTAGGTGAATACGTGCAAGAACATTTGATAACATTTATATAAATGACACGTCAATTAGCTCTTATTTTTTCTTTGATGAAAAAAAAGAGTTCATTAAAAAAGAATATAATAAACTATAATTTCAAATATGTAATAAGCTTTTTACATAAAAAACAATTAACGTAATTTCAATCAGATATTTCTTTGCCTTTTCCTAGTTTCAGACTCATTAATTATTTGTCTTTTTCATGTGTGCATTTTAAAAAGAAGGTTTGGTATTGTAAAAACAGATCGAATTGTTAATTTATCCATCCCGCGTGCAAGTTTCATTTCCGCAAAGAAAAGGATCGTGCAATAGTAGAAATGATTACCACTTTCGCGATTAAATTGGAACGGTACAACAGTGGCAGCCAACGGTGGCGGGATAACAGTGCTTTGCGAGGGAACGATAGCGAAAGTGCTGGAGAAAGCGAAAGCAACGCGGACTGACGCCAAACTATTTCGATTTACGTTCTGCACAAACGTTATTAACTACTTCATTATTTTATTTACTTGTGTGTCGTAGTCGTCAATTTTGCAATTAAAATAATATTTATAAGCGAATACAATTTATAAGAATTATCAAACAATTGGACAAACGCTACGATTGTTTTGACTAAAGGTACAGAATAATTAACAACAGCAAATGAAAAAAAAGATATAGAAAAATATTGAAGAAGTATCTGGAGCAGTGCAACAGAGATGGTTTCAACAGTGGGCGTACTTCCAACAAGTCGTTGCTTTTTCCACTACGTGTAGGATGGAAGGAGATGGTCGATAGGATTAAGATCGATCGAGTGAGTGAATAGTTGAGGCCACGCAAGTGAAGACACGGTACGGTTAAAGGATTAAGAGCATGCTAAACATCATTTTTCCTTATTTCTCATAATCATTGAAATCATGAAGATTAATGAACACACTGTAATAATGTATACGATTTTCTTCCCCCTTTTACTACAATGGGACAGATATTAAAAGCATGAAATAGAAAACTTCATCACTAGTTGTATGAGAAAGTACAAACAGTCAATATTTCCAATTACTCCAATTCTTACCTCTATAAATATCACTTTAACTAATAGGAAATAAAAAATAAAGATATTTGTTTTCACCGTACACGATCACAGCACACTAAGGATTGAAGGAAACCAAAAAAGTATTACGTACTTTCAAGACTTCTACATTCTTCTCTCACTTTGGCAGTCTTTTTTTGTTTAGATCGTTTTTAACTTTGTCTTGATCCAAGAAGTAAGTAGTTCACGGAAGAAGTAGGAAGAATAGTTTGAGATTATTCAAGAAAGAGAGCATCGAACGCAAATGGAAACGCAAACTCGCGTAAGAGGGTGAAGAACCGAAGCGGCATCGGCAGAGCTCGGTAGCACGCGCACATACAGTGGCGTCGGCGTCACCACACTCCTCTTCTACTTGCACTTTTCACCGTTCCGGTTGCTCTCCTCTCCTCACCTCCTCCTCAATTTCTCCTCTTCCACCTTCTCCTCCTCTTCCTCACCATCAGTTAGGATCTTTTTTTCTCTCCTTCAGTCACACAGTCACTCAGTTAACCACCACCACCACCCAACCCCTCCGACTCCTCCCACCACAATCTTCTCTCCTTTCTCGGTCGAACTCTAACGGAGGCTGTCGATCGTAGCCGATCGCGGATCGTAGCCGAACAGCCGGTTGAGAGTGCGAGTCGTGCTGATTCTCTTCCGAGAGAGAATTAGCGGACGGTAGGTACACTAGTAGCGGGGCAGGTAGAGTGCACGAGAGGAAAGGTCATGAAAGGTCGCGGACACGCGAGCTTCCCTCTAGGCAGCGCCACTGTCGTGAAAACGCGCCAAGGTGCGCCGACGCCTTATCTTCTTCTTCTATTTCTTTTTCTTTTTCTTTTTTTTTTTATTCGTCTTATTCTTCTTTTTCTTCTTTATTTTCGTTTTCAAAAAGAAACACGTTCCAAAAGAAAGTATAAAAAGTTAACACTTTTTTACACGTAACCCCTACCGTGACTTATCGTTGTCCTCTCACGTTTATATCATTGTTGTTGCGTTTAAACTTTTAGTATTATAACCGGCATCGAGTAACGAACCCGGACGATTTGGAATAAGTAAGCAAGCAAGCAGAGTTGCCACGATTTTTGTTTGCGTATAACAAGAGACTAATGTCGAAAGGAGACGTCTATAAGCTGAAGAGACGACGAAGACGACGTTCATACGTTTAGCGAGGGAGGAAAGAGGCTAATGACGCACACTAGCGCACTCGCGTCTTCATTGTGTCCGTTGCTAGTTTGGGCTAGGTTAAGCGCTTGCCAGGGGACCTTGCAGCGGCGTCCTACTTCGCGACGAACGAACCAACCAACCAACCAACCAAACAACCAACGAACCAACCAACCAAACAACCAACGAACCAACCAACGAACCAACGAACGAAAGACCGAACGTACGAGAGTGTGCGCTCGTCCTTCTCCTTCTTCACCATCTCCTTCCACTTCTATTTACCTTCCTCCTCCTACTGCTTCGCCCTCGCCTTTTCCACCTCCTCCTCCTCCTCCTCCTCCTCCTCCTCCTCTTCTTCTTCTTCTTCTTCTTTTTCTTTTACATCTCCTTCGTTATTTCTCTTTCACCCTCTCGCCACCGCCGTTACCGCTGCCACCGTTGGCCACCGCTGTCGTCGTCCTCTTCGAGTTTTGTCATCTCGACATGGGGTCAAGGTGGCCGGCCAGGAGGAAAGATATTATTACCGGGGTTGTCAAATTTATTTACAATCGATTATACACTTTTTCTTCTATATTTTTCCTAATGATTGTTATCTCTAAGACGTTTCTTTTTTATTTTCTAAATCCTTGTAGGGGTAGAAGGATAAGTTCGCGAAGAAATATTTTCTTCCATGGTATCAATTTATTATCATTGGATTATTATCGTGGATCTAGAATATAGTGAGAAAAATTGTGTAAACGAAAATGACGTAGAACAATAATTCGTCAGGGGTAAGAATAACGCCGAGTGTTCGCCATATTAAACTCGGCAAGTTGTACTCACTCGCTCGAAAACGATCTTGGCACTCGACGATGATGGAAACTGTTACATTCGTAAGTATCAAAGATATCACTAAAAGTTCAGTGAAAGTGTTTGACCCCGATATATTTGACCGACTCTTGGGGTGCACTTCTCGCGGTTGTTACATAATACGTGCAAACCCTCATGAAGAACGGAAACAAGTACGACAACGTAGAGAAAAGTTGTCGCTTTTAAAAGTAACTTCTTCTTGGCTATTTCGAGAGTTTTCAATTACATAAATGTTGGGGAAAAAAAAAAACAAAAAAAAAAACAAAGATCGTTCAATTAAGAAAACAACAAAATGTTGTTTCTCTTTTTATAAAAGTTATAGTTTATTCGAAGTTTTCATCCGTTATCGATAAAACGGGAAGGAAAAGTTCGGACCAAAATGGCGGCCGTTCGATCGAAGTTACCAAGAATCGGCGTAATAATGCCGGTTGTCATCAATAGGTTGACTGCGATAAACGAAAACAAAACAAAACAAAACAAAAAGAAAAAAAAGAAAACCTTTGGTGATATTAAAATAGCGCTATTATTATTTACATAGAATGGTTATGAGCGAAAGAGAGTTCTGTACTGCTACTATAACGTCGTCTCACGCTCTCTCCTCTCTCGACCTAATTCGCGGACGATCGTAGGAGCGGACGCGCCCGTTCGTGGCGTCCCTGAGCTTCAAGGACGAAGACTCGAGCCGAGAGAGCCGATGAACCGTACGAATGTGCGAGAGTTATTCTATTACTACCTTTCCAAGTTAATCTAAACTATACAGAGAGAACAATAATGCAACCTGCACGTGTATTGTAAAAAAAAGATTAGAACTTAAATTAAACGAAACCGCCATATTTCTTTTTTTTTGAATTCTTTTCCTTTTATATCAGAAATTTTCACATTAAAACGTGCATCGCTAATACGACAATTATCGTAAAATGTCAATTACTTTCGTGCGGTTAAAATATATATTTCATTAAAAGTAAATTATAGTTGAAATTATTTGACGCGTAAAATATATTACATAGGACCTTGATTTTCTCGTAGAAAATACTTAGGTACTTACCAACCGCTGCGTATTGGCAGCATCAAAGTAAAAAAAACATAGCTGATACCATGCAAGAACTATCTGTTGGCCTTGGTGAATATACAACCAACTGGGGTATTATTTCGACGATACGAAAATAATTCCTTCGTGCTAAACACCGACACTTTTTGTCGATGCGGCAAAATATTTATCTTGGTCTATCTCGCGACCTCGAATTCTCTTTTCTCATGGCGATCGTTTATGACTGCTGCTACGTAGTCAGCGATAACCGATGCGTTCCGCAATGGTATCGTTGCCATATGGCTTGTTCGTTCGAAAATTTTTCGATTTGTTCAGTGCCTCAACAATGTCTCGAAATTTCTCATCCTAATCATTTTATTTTTTTGTTGTTGTTACTTTTATCTCTCGAAGCTTGATAATATGAAATCTTCCTCAAAAGAGATATATTATCGAGGAAGAACTATCGAATGTGATATAAAATGCAAATAATTTTATATTATAGAATAAAAAAGACTCAATCTTGGGATTTAGGGTGTAATAAAAAGAAAGAGAAAGAGAGAGAAGAACGTACCAAGAACGTGCTCATTACCTTCATCCTTGACCATAGAGAGGACACACATTCTTTAAAATCGCTGCATGGTTTCGATTTTGAATTAGGTTAAGCTAGATCTAAAGAAGTCCAAAGTTCTCAGAAGAGTCAAACAATAGTCGATAACGCTACGAAATCCTATCTTTGTATCAATAAAGTTAATCGACCTTGATTAGTAACTATCGTATCGAACGTAATGAAGAAACGAAGAAAAAAAGAGAGAAAGGCAAAGAGAGAGAGAAAGAGAAGACTCTCTTGAAGAAAAAATCTAAAAAGAAATAAAATGAAATTTGAAATAAACTAAAAATTTGCATAAAAGAAAAACGACATCTTACGTAACAATTTTGTTCATTTAACGATAAAAGATCGAACGTTGATATTTTCCATTTGGAGGTCTTTCGATCGTGGCAAGAAGGTAAAAAGAGGTAAAAAGGAGGTTATTCGAACGTTGGAAAATACAGCAAGTAGTTTTCCGTGACGTTTCTGTTCACCAAGGCCATCTTGGAACGTTGGTGAACCACTCCGAAGGTCAGACCAGATTACTTCGTAGTTTGAAGCACGAATGCGACACCACGTTGCACGAGGATGCACGAAGAGTACCGATCGGTTGGTTTATTCTCTCTTTTTCTTCCTATTTTTTTCCTTTCTTTTCTTTGTTCCACGTGCATACGATGATATGTTAAATGATAAATGCATTTTCATTCCACATATAGTGGATATCCCTCTAATGAGTACAAAAGGAAATATTTCAGACATCAGGTCTGAACGCAGTGCAAATAGAACAGAATTATGAAACATTTACAAATAAAAAATGTATATTCATTTTCTAATGGAGATTACGTGAGTGTGTTTTCTTGAATGATTCAACGCGATCGTTAATATTTTTTCATTACTCATAAAATTATAAGGAGACACATTTTCTTCTTTTTTTTATTTTTTCAAGTATTCGAGTGTAATGAGGGCATGAAGGAGAGATAAAACGAAAATGACAACAAAAATAATTGGGTGAAAAATATAAAAGGAAGTTGAACAGGACGTTACCTCCAATGGTAGAGTTTTTCTTAAAAGATTTGTGTGTGATTCTTAGGATAGATCAAGAAAGCGAATGAAACAGAAAAAGAGAGAGAGAGAGAAACTGGAAAAACTCAAGGACGTTTGATAGTAAGTCGAAAAGATATCGAAGAGAAAAGTTGGTCTGGGGTCCTGCGAGAGCAACCTTTATCGAGGCGATGCAACGTCGCGCGTTCTACATGAAACGACGGTTTTATAACGAGGTGGAATGACGAAAGGAGGACGGTCGATTCTCGGCCCGAGGTCATACGTAGGTCAAATCGCCGTCACGGAGTCGACCCTGGTGATTGCTGTTTGTGAGCCAAAGATGGTCGCCTCGTGTTCTTCGATTCTACCGATTGTTTTCTTCAACTTGTCAACCATTTTATCAATTACATTCTATACGGTGCCAAACTCTCAACCATTGGCATGGTCTACATTTTTCTATAATTCTTCATATATCCTTCGATCAAATTTGTTCATTTTAATATACAGACGAGATGATACTTCACATACATACATACACATATTTATTTTTCTTTAAATATTTATCGAATCTAAAGTAGTGTGTAATATTATTATTTTGTTTAAAGTAATGTAAATCAATAAAAGTAAATTTTATACTTTAGAAATATATTTTACAGTTAAATGAAAGTAAGAAATTTAGGATGTTAGAAGAAAATTCAGTGTAACCTGTGCCAATACTTTTTTTTTCGATCGTAATCTCTTCGTCATGACGAGATGATTCAATTTTCCAACCTAAGAGATTAATAATATTTTAAAAATAGGAACATTGGCTAGGTAGTTTAATCCTCAGTGAAATTTCATATCGGTACCAAAGATTCTACAAATATGAGGACAGAGAGTATATTTATAAAAGCATCGATCCAGCGTGCAACTTTGTTCACGAGACGAGAAGAAACACGATGTGTGATGCGTTTACTAATAGAAAATACTATTTTATTCCCTTTCATAAATAATCGATCATTTGTCCTGATCTCTTTTGTTTCAACGATTATTATATTTGAAATTGGTTTATTTTTATTTATATTGTTACCCCGATAGACTTGATCGATCGTACTCGATTATAATTTCAAAAAAAAAAAAAAAAAAAAGATCGAAACTTTCACGTAAATAAACACCTACACAGTTATTTTTGTAGGTAAATTAAACAATAATGATTGTCGATATCGAGAAACAATCATTTTTGATAAACAAACGAGGTTCAACGTTCGGATACAGAAATGAAGTCTTTTCTTCGTACAATTACAAAACAAGACTGATAAATAAATTTGATAAATTTGTCTCAAAAGTCATTCGATAACAAAATGATTGTCGTTTTAAAGACATTGAGCAAATACCTTTTAAATCGACATTAACGTTTTTCGTTTGAAGAAATTAAGTAAGACAAATAGGTAAAATAAATAGATAAGAGTGAGAAGTTCAAATGATAGGAGAAGGAATTCAAAAAGTTCTTCTATCGAAGAAAATGTATATTAAGCGTAACTTCGAGTCTTTCTTACAAATGGAATGTAAAATTTCATATTTAAAGCATTTTAATCGGAATCTGTATAAAGAGAAGACAAAAGTACACGCCCGTTTCAGACCTTTTTCCAAGGATTCTGAGAAACGGAAACGAACCTTACGTAATATTATACTCGTTGATTGTCTGTTATTTGACGTCAAACTTGTTTTCGCGTAATTATGGCATAAGAATAGAGAGAAACGAGAAAATAACAAAACGAGTATAAAATCTTTTCTTATATCTTCTTCTTATTATTCTTTTGCTTTTTCTCTTATGCCTACTACGTTTGCTAAGAAAAAAGGATCAACAACATTCGCGTAACTCGTAAAGTTCCCTTTCATTTTCATTCTTTCTAAGTGTGTAACTTAAAAACTGCTTTTTTTTGTCAAAAACACGAGTAAATAAATATGAAAGAATGAGCTATGTGTTATCCAAGAAAAATGTTGTTTCTGAAACTATAATAGAATTATTATCTGTATTTTCTAATTATATTTCATTTGAAAATTCTATTCTTAGGTAGAAAAGAAATTGGGAGATCATTTTTTATCTGTCGATCAAAATTCACCACTTATCATACATTTACAATCTTGAGAGATGACGAATAAAATGAAGTTTGAAAAAATTGTTTCAATTATTTATTAAACAATTTTCTTGGAAACGCTTGAATTGTTTTCAATGAGAGGAAAACGATCCTGTTAAAAACCTCTTTAAATTGAATTCTCTAACGTACTGGTTAGAGAATGTAACTCTGCACGTATATGTGTATATGCATGCTTGTATACATTTATATACATGGAAAGTGCATAATACAGGAGGAAACTTTATATAACACCTAGATATCGTAAAAAAAAAGTTCGATTATTTCTGGGTATGTTATAAGGGTTATCATGGAGTTTTTTTTTCTCTCAGCCTCCTCATAACGTGTTTCATATATGCGAACTTACGATACGTTATACATAAAAAGTATCATTCGCATATAATTCAACGTATTTTGTTGCATTGCAATATAATAGTTTCAAATCTTGACCAATCAGATCTAATACGGGACACGTTGAGAACATACTTACTTAAGAATAATACATATAGTTAGATATATACATATTTAAGTTAACGATCGATTAAGATCGATTACGAGTTGATAGGCAAATAAAAAATATGTAAAAAAGGAAACAAAAGAAGAACAAGTAGTGACCAAGAGAGATCCTTTAGGATCGTTGTGGATGGTCCAGGTGGTCTAGTCGATGTCTCGAAAGGGGAATAAAAATAAATAAAGATCATTTAGGTAGATCGTCGTGTTGTCGTTAATGCGGTGACTCACCGTTGTGCGGGTTTCAGACCGAGCGCTAAGAGCACATCGATGCCCGCCATCTTCTGTTCTTGGCTCGCTCGATGATTGGAGCCGTTCTTGTTGGTAGTACAATGGTGGTAGGTTTGGTAGAGGGGGTGGTAGTGGTTGTGTTGCTGCTGGTGATGCTGTCTCTTATCTGTTGGGTCGTGTTGCTGCTGCCTCTGATGTTGTTGCTGCTTATTACCATCGGTCGCGTCAGCGTCCCCGTTATTACCTCTGCCGCTAGCCGCTACTTTCTGTCCCGTTAACAATTTGGCGTGCGCGTCCTTGAGGAGAGAGCGCTTCGCGTCCTCGACCAGCATCTTGGTGACCGGCTGCACGTTCACCGGTACGCTTATCGTAGGTACGGCGCCACGGCGCAGCCTACTGCGCGCCGGAAGACCAAGCATTTGGTGCTCCACGTCCTTCTCGTAGGAATCTTGTGTAAAGTGGAGGGAGCATACACGAGCGGTTTGTATGTTGAACGGTATTTGGCCGTTCACGAGTGGCATGCGACCACACGCGCGCACCCATCGTGTACGCACTTCCGGTATCTGGGGGAATCGATGGTAACGGATTCGACGACCACGGGTTCGCCGATGACTGTTGCGGCACGTTGCTACGGCGCACTGCGGCATCTTAACCTCTTCTTTTAATCTTTACGATCTATTAGAGATGACGTATCACACACATAAAACACACTAACATAAACTTGATCCAGATATGTATAATATATATATCTTCTAATATGATGTGGATATTGTTTTTCAAGAACGATATTAAAAATACGTGTCAGGAAGAAAAATTGAAAAGTCCTTCAATAGTTTTCTTTTTACCAATCACCTGATTTCTTCCCTCGTGTCTCTTCTTTGCACCCTAGCGAACAAACGACTGATGCGTTCTGTTCAGCTCTCTTCTATTCTCTTCTCTTTTTCCTCTTACTCACACTAGTCTCACACACTTATCGTTAGTCTCTCAATGCGACACACTGTTCATCCGTTTCTATAATCGACGCTTGCTTCTCGCAGTTAGGTCGCGACGGCAGTGACGCGCGTCCAAAACACGAACACGTGGGTGGGTGGGCGTAACGAGACGCTGTCCGACGAGAAAGTAAACGCATGTGCTGCTCCCCTGGAGCGTCTCGTGTCTAGTGATATCCTCCCTTGGTCTATACGCACACACACACACACATATATATATATATATATATATACATACATATACATTATATATATATATATATACTTTCACATATTATACATATATAAAAATGTATATAATATGTCACTGCGATCAAAAAGGAAGCCGACTACCTATTAAATTAAATGCAATCTATTTATTTATTTATCCAAATTCATTTTCGTCCCCCTTCTAAATAATCCTCCTCTACTACCAGGATACCAGGATAAGATCGTACGATTTTATATCTAATAAATATGATGCTCGTAGCTGTTGAATTTTTAGCAAAAAATTAATTAGCAATTATTGCAGTGTTCTATGGTTGCTGCACACGGTGCAAATATAAATAATCTTTGATATGGAACAAGGCTTCTTTTTTATTGTTTCATCAATAAAGTCTCTATGCCACTTATAAAAATATGTTCGTTGTCAATAAAACTTATTCTGTATAATTTAACACTTTTAATGCATTAGTGCAAGAAATTTTGTCCGCGATTTTTTTAAATGAATAAATTTGTTGATCAAAGAATATGCATTAAATTACATTAAATAAAACATCGAAGTTGCTATGATAAAAACTTCAGTGATGATAGAGAATCAATTAAAGATGAATCTTGTTAAGGTCTTCTATATCAACGAATATAAAAAAAAATGCTACCAAAATCAAGAATCTTGTACTAGCAATAAATTATCGCCGATTAAATATTAATAACATTGTAGATGTCACTGGAATTATCATTTTTGAGCCAATATAAAAATTGTTTCGAAGACTCGAAAAACCGTTTGAATAAAATTGAATATTATAGCGAGGTGAGGAGGGGGGATGAATTATTTAGCAGGACAAAATATTAATTTAGATTATAAATATTTGGGAGGTATTTTTTTAATAAGTAACTTGCTTACTTTTCGATCATAGTAGTATATATGCATATATAAAAAAAAAAGAACTGTGATCCTAGGAGCACATGTTACACAACACAGAACAAATTTAAAGAAAAAAAGAAAAAACTAATGAAAACAGCCGAAAACGAATTTGGATAAAATTTAAATAAATTCCGTTAACGTCAACGAAATTTCAACAGGAACAAACTTGAAAGACTTCTGTCTAAAAAGATAAACGAAACTGGTTAACTCGAAGGAAGAGGATATTTATGACGACAACGACGAACAACTGAAAAGGAACTGTGCTATTTAGTTGACCACGACAGGTCGAAAGGGTCTCGGTACCGCCCTGTGTGCGACGCCCTGCGAACTGCGGCTAGAGACTAACGGAGAAGGAGAAGGTCGGAAGAGGGGCGCTGGATCGAGGGAGATACGGAGTGTGAAAGATAGATAGATAGAAAGAGAAAGAGAGAAAGAAAGTGAGAGAGAGAGAGAGAGAGCGCGCGCGCTACAACGCAAAGAGAGGATGACGCTGATGGAGAGAAAAGAAGAAGAGAAGAGGGACAGAGAGACACACACATACACACACACATTAACACTAAGGGAGAGCAAACAGTGTATCCAAAAATGAGAGTTCGGGTCTCTCTTTTCTTTCTTTATCTTTTTTATCTTGTCTATCTTGTCTATCCTCTTTCTTCTCTCTTGTGCTTGTTTTTGGTAGCAATCGTTGTTCTTCAATATTCAAGAACTTTTAAATACTGAGAAGTAGCAAACTGTCGATTTTGGTACGAGTTCGATATGAAAATAAATAATGCTTCAGAATAAGAAGAAGAAGGAGAAATAGAAGCCGGCATAAGCAAGATTACTCGTTACCACACGCGACACGACACAACTATATAAATATATATATGCAATGATAAATGTATATATGTTAGCGCGTTTCTCAAACGACACGTGCTACCACGGAGTAGAGTCCACGCCGTCGACGGAAGGTGTCGCTTCGTGTACTCTTCTACTTCGTCGTCTTCTTCGTCATCTTTGTCGTCTTTGTCGTCTTTGTCGTCATCGTCGTCATAGTTATCATTTGTCGTTATCGTTATCGTTAATTGATGTACTGACGACAACAGTTGGCATTAAAAAAACAAGAGAAAAACTGTCGGTATGGATCAACGAAATGGCGAGATGAAACAGGAAAGTACGGATGTAAGGGAGAGGGTGTAGACGCGTAAGAGAAGAATTAGAAAAAGAGAGAAAGAGAGAGTGTGATATTAACGATTTGAAATATATACCATACGAAGAGATGTAGAAGAAGGTAACAACGGAAAGAAAAAAATAAACAAATATAAATAAGATCGACAGATCGTCGATGCGGTTTAATTAACGCGCGCGAACTGGCGCACCGTACGCACGGTGCTACTCCTCCGGACTCACTACTACTAGCCGGGCGGCGATCGGGTCCGGCGGTGGAACGAGAGAGCCAGCCGGTGGCAGCTGCGTGTGCCTCCTCGTGTCTGCGTTGAAACCAACGAACCAATGATCGTGCTCCAAAGCCCGTCGTGGCGGCAGGGATGACGGGGACGCGCCAGAAGGGGACGCGGGGTTGCCACGAACAAGAGAGACAGGGAAAAAGAGGGAGGTCACCGCTACCGCTACCGCTACGCAAGTTACTATGTTCCTTCAGGGGTTCGCCAGTCAGCCAGCCAGCCAGCCAGCCAGCCAGCCAACCATCCAAGCCAACCAACCAAGCCAACCAAACCAGCCAGCTAGCCCTCTTGTGCGTCGTCGTCGTCGTCGTCGTCGTCGTCGTCGTAGTCTTCGTCAACGTCGACGTCGACCTGTCTTTTACGTTCCACTTCTATCTATCTCCCTCTTTTTTCCTCTTATTCTTACAAAGCATCGAGTTACATGTCTTCCGTTTCATCCACCCCAACATAACACGCGTGTATCGAACATACTCTTTCTCTCTTTCTCTCTCTTTGTTTTTCCTTCGTTCTTCGACTCGGTCTTCCACAAGCACAAAGCTTTCTTCCGTTCAATCCTTCACTCGTTCGTTCGTTTCTTCTTTAACCCTACAAAACACGAACGTTTCACGAACACTCGACAAGATGGTGGCGTTCAACGATCGAAGAAATAATTAGATGCCATCTAGGACCCGTATGAATCGGGGATATCTTGTTGAAGGGATGCCGATGCTCGGACTAAAGAGAGAGGGGGTAAAAAGTGGAGGGGAAGGGAAAGAATGAGAAAGAATGAAGAGAACGAGAAAAAGGGAAAGAACGAGAGGGGGAAGGGAAGGAGAACGAGACGAAGAAGCCAAGGTCGATTGTTGCCGAAAAAATGAGGCATCAATGCTCCCTTACTTTTTTTTTTCTTATTGATGAGTTTTGAGATCGAAATAGTGTCGCTAGTTATAAATTATTGATATAAAAATTAATTCATATTTATAAAATTTTATTTATTTAAACAAGAAAAGAATAGCAATTATTCTTTTAAGTCATAAAGGAATGCAATTGTACTTCGATCTTTGTTAAAACAAAGATTCGAGACTAGTAAGGTCTTGAGGATATTATATATCGTTTAACGACGTCGCCTATCTAAGTGATACCAAGAACCTCAAGCGCAATACTTAAGTATCGTTAATTAAATAAAAATCTAGATTACGCAGTATCTAGATCGACATAGTCGATATCAGCTTAGTACTGGAAATCGTCAAGGACAGACGAACCAAAGTACGTAGAATTAAAATGGAACGACTCTCGGTTCACCACGGCAGCCATTTTGGTTTGATAAAGAAAACACGCGCAGTAGATAATAAACGTTCTTCTACGAACCACTGGGGATTAGTAGTCTGGTATCGCGTTGTGCCCTCTACGTGATTCCTATTGCTTCATTGACGATGAACGAATATTTCATCATTAACAAAGTGAAATATATATGTATATATGCGCAAATATAAGCAAGTAAGTATAAATAGTGGCTATTGTATAGAACGATATTTTAAAAGTTTTACCAATTTATTGAATAACATTTAATAGTTACTATGATATCGATATATCGCATAATGCTTTCAAATATTTATTCGTTAATGGAATAATGAACAAAACATCGATCTACGTGTTTGAGAAAGAAATAGATGCATGTACGTTTTATAACTTGATTTGAAGAGTGACGAGGTGGTGGTACAAAGAAAATTGCATCGTCTACACAAAGAGTCATATAAACTGATAAATAGAATAGAACAGAGAAAAAACGAGAGAGAGAAGAAAAAAAAGAAAGATAAAAAAAGAAAGATATTCTTATCACGAAAGCGAGCACGAACACATTGTCCATCATAGTCATCGTGTCCGTCATCTTTCGTCCCAAAACGTAGGGTAGCAGTATCGTCTCTTGTGGAAGACTCTCCAATAAAAGTGAAAGAGAGAGAGAAGAAAAAAAAAGAGAAAAAAAGGAGAGAGTTTTTGTCGCGTAGGTAGTGTGTGGCAGAGGCTTGGTCGAGAATCCTCATCTTTCGCTCGCGTGGGTCTCAAGGAGGCGAAGAAGAGTAGAAGACCATGAAGAGTTGAGAAGCTGCCGTAGCACCACGGCACGGCATGGTACAGCACATCAGCAATAAGTAGTCGCAGAAGCTAAAGCAGAAGCAGTAGTAGTAGCTGCAGAAGCAGTATCAGCAGCAGTAGCGCGGAGTCTGGTCTCGTTCTGCGTGGTTCACGTGGCCACTCAAATAAGGACAGACCGATTTCCGGTGGTCTCTCGTCCCTCCATCTCTCGGCACCAGCCGTCGTCGTCATCGTCGTGGTCGACGACGACGACGACGAAGCACTGCTTCTGTTTCTGTCTATCCTTTTTCTCTCTTTCTCTCACTCACTTGCTCCCTCTCTTACGGTTTCCCCTCGATTCATGCCTCTTTCTCTTCTAACTTCTTCTCCTATATTTGTCGTCGTCGTCGTCGTCGTCGTCGTGGCAAGCAGTTTGTATAGCCATTTTCTCCCACAGCTGGCATAGAAGAGAAATAAGCCATGCTGCCGTCTCTCTCTCTCTTTCTTTCTTCCTTTTTATCTTTGTCTTTCTCGGTCTCTTTCTTTCTTCAAATTGGTGCCGGTATACTCGCAACCATCCAACCAACCGTTCGACCACTGCCGACCACTGGAGAACACACGACAGAGGATGCGCAGCTGCGACCCAAGCCCATTTCACTCATCGAAAGCTCTCTTTTTCTTTCTTTCTCTCCCTCTCTCGTTTACACCGTCACCTTTCCAACAAACTCCTTCCCGTTCATTTGAGTATTTCCTTTCACCTTTGGAAAATGTACTTTTCTTAGCAAATTCTATTCAAATCATACCGATAAACGCAAGAATTTTCTTTTCCTATCTATTCTTCTATCTTATCTATCCATCTATTTATCTAAAAATTTACTTATAATATCGTGGAAAAAGTATTTTATTTATATGTGTGCATGCAAACTAAAACTCAAAGTTCCTTCGAGCGTTATCTATTCGAGGGCAACGCAGGAAGTTAGTTACATGGTCGGTGAGTCATGTTGGACTGTTGGTGTGTCGAGAAAACATATGACGTCACGCTCTCGATTATCGGCTCCAATACCTCACAGAGTAAACTCTGACACCGATCGGTGATGGATAAAAGAATAGAAAAAATAGGAATAAAAGAAAAAGAAAAAAAAGGAGAAAAGATTGTGGTGGTACCACGATATTTTCCCCTCCAAGAACGAATAATATGTATGGTACAAACGAAAAGAAATGTTACCTTGAAGAATTCCACTTATTTGGTAGAATATAAATTTTGGATTGATTTCTATAAAAATTCCTGCATGTTTATTTATCGAGTTCAGGTATACTTTTTAAACAATTTTCTTCACGGGGACCAAAATTTTAGGGCCCCTATTCTTTAACTCAAGGACAATGCAATACAAAGAATTTCTCATTGAAAAAATATTTTCTTACTTTCACAATTTTTTACCTGCTTCTTTCAGATTTATGTTACCTGGTTCTTCTTTTCTTTATGACCTTGAATATTCAATTTTAGCCGTAGCTTTTCATACGGACCTTCTTCTTTGTTCTCCGGTATTTTTCTTGTCGGAAAAAAAGTATTTGGATATTTCAAGCATTTGTTGCAGCAATCAAGGGATGGTACCTGTGATACACAAAGTGCTAGGTAGTTCACCCTCTCTGTAGTTCTACCTCTTTCTCTCTTGGGGAACAACCACCCTGTGCTCACGTGTTTCTTCTTCTTCTTCTTCTTCTTTCTCCTCTTCTTCATCCTCTTTATCTCACTCACTCACTTTTTCTATGTCTGTCTTTCCCTCTCGGTTTGTACCATCTCGTCATCTCTTTCTCCCTCTCGGGTTGGCTGAAAGAGAGAGGGCAGAGAGAAGGGGAGACACCCTTCATCCTTGAGGTGGGGTCCCGACCACCCCGCTGCTAGGTTCGCTAGGATCAATACCCGCCATCCGAACCGAAGTTCAAGCCATATTCTCTTTGCCTGCGCTGCCTGCTGTGGCCTGCCAAAACCTGCTAACTCTTATACGCTTTACCACTGTCTATTTTTCTCCCTTTCTCTTTCTCTCTTGACTATTGTTCTCCAAAGAATCATACTTTCTTTTCCTTTTTTCCTTTTGGTACGCTAGTCTTTTGAGTAACTAACTACGATCAGATGTAGCAAGTACATGAGAACAAACAAAGAAGAAAATTAATGTTTTTAATTTTTTACCTGCTACCTCCAACACATACGCACACACAAACATACATACATATATATTGGATTGAACTCAATTCCAGACTAAATACACGCGTTATTCGTCCTCGAGATATCTAATATTAGTATCGTACACGTCTGGATCCAATGGCAGTATTCCCATATCGCATTTCTAATTTCGATTTGGACCTTTCTTTTCCCTGTGTGTGGTATCGCAAACGTTTCCAAGATTTCGTTCACTATTTATAAGAAAATGATCAATATCGTGAAGGATGTTCTAGGAATATTCGTTTTTGTTATTTAACAATCGATATTACTAGGTTATTAATTTTCTCGAATTGGCTAACATTATCTTTTGATTCGTCCTAGAAAACACATACAGACACACAGCAATACATACATTACATAAATAAATGTAGAAACACAGTTGGATATTTTCGAGAGATCATCCATCCTCTTTCTCTTTGGTCTCATAGTTATTTCATCGACTCGTTTCGCGTCGGAAACCTGCTCTTTCTTCCTCTCGTTATAGCAGCAAACGTGATGGCGCAAGAGGGGTCAGAGTCCGGTTGGAGGGCGGTGGAATTGCGAAAGGGGATCGTCAGAGAGGGTGGCAGAGATACACATAGAGGGTTAGAAGGCATGAAGGCTTGTTCGTTCGTTCGTTCGAGAGAAAGAGAGTGGTGGGTATTACTACTAGTTGGTAGTGGTACTGGTGGTGGTGGTAATGGTAGTGGTGGTGCGCACGATGGTAACGGATGGTAACCGGCTGAGACCTGGATCACGTGATGACGTCACTCTTGCGTTACCAGGATACCGAAGATGAAAGCCTAAAAGGAAACGTCAGCTTCTTCGAAATGTATGCATGTATGGATTTGGCAGCCATTAAAGAGAGATTCTTTGTCCTTTGAGTCTCCTCTCTCTCTCTCTCTCTCTCTATCTGTCCTTTTCTCTCTTTCACGGTGGTCGTCATGATGATGATGGCAACCATGACAATACAAGGATACCACCAACAGCTAGGGGTATACGATTTATCTTCCCTTCGAATTGCTTTCTGTTTCCATTCAAAAAGAACTTTGTACAAAGTGATTTTTTTTCTGCTCTGTTGCCTTCAGTCAGACATTCCTGTCATAAAGAATGTGGACGAACTAGGAAAGTTTTTTTAAATCCTAACGAAATATGAGACTTTCTCAATGGTGTACAACAGGAATGACTAAAACTTGCTTTAACGACAATATGGTCATTCCCAACAATTTTATATAACACGTTTTTAACCTTCCATTGGCCAAATGAAGTCAGAATTGAGGTCGTTCGAGCAAGATTGCTGCTACTCTTCCTTTCTCCAATTTTCGATGCAACTTCTACTTCTTCTTTTTTCGTTCGATGATTGGACAACGGCAAATAACATTTGCGAAATTCTAAAAATATTCATTTATGTATAGAAAGACATCGTAGTTTCTTTTTGGGAACGATACTAATTATTAATTTAACCCAGTGACGGAAGAAGAACATACGTGTGTATGTATCTGTGTGTGATATCTTGAAAGAGAGACAAAGACGGAGATAGATGAGCTATTATGAGAAATTGAATCCTGCAGTTCTCTCTCTCTCTCTCTCTCTCCCTCTTTGTAGATTAACAACTAATTTCAAAATAGATTTCTTTAACTAACATAAAAGCAGTAGTAATTGAAAGGTGACGCATCGAATTCGTGATCCGACCTCGTTTCCTACACACACTAGCAACCTGGAAAACGCTACGTAAGTTCGAATCTTTTCAGGTATGAAGAAGAAGGCTCCTCAGGTCAAATAATGGATGCGTATTTTTATTTCTCAGTCCCTTCTAAATATTTTGCAAAGAGAATCACATCCGTAAATCAAGAACTACCAAGTTACTAGGAAATACTTATTACTTACATTATTTATGTTAATTCGAAATAATTGTAGAAGAAAAAACCTAATCGGAATAATAAAGAAATATAAATTATATTAAAAGAAGAAATATAAGATAGAAATAAATTCTTATAAAATAAAAGTAATAAAAAATACAGCCTACATCGTCATTAGATCCACTTGTAGATGATTAAAATATAAAACTAAGAGCCTTGAAACGTAAGCCATTATAAGGTAAAAAACACGGTAGCGCGTCGTATAAAATAAAAGGAAAGGAAACTCGAAAAGGGTGGAGAATTATAGTCTCGATACACAAGCGAAGTTTCGTGCACGTAAATACGTATTTTTCCACAGTAGTTTGTGGGTAAGAGAGAAAAGGAAAAAAAGGGTGGAGGTGTAGGGCGAGAGGGATGAGGAAAAATAGGAGAAGGAAAAGAAAAGGAGGAAGAAGAAGAAGAAGAAGAAGAAGAAGAAGAAGAAGAAGAAGAAGAAGAAGAAGAAGAAGAAGAAGAAGAANAAGAAGAAGAAGAAGAAGAAGAAGAAGAAGAAGAAGAAGAAGAAGAAGAAGACGAAGAAGAAGAAGAAAAAGAAGAAGAAGAAGAAGAAGAAGAAGAAGAAGAAGAAGAAGAAGAAGAAGACGAAGAAGAAGAAGAAGAAGGAAAAGAAGAAGAAGAAGGAGAAGAAAAAGGAGAAAAAGAAAAAGGGAGGTAACGTGTGTGTGTGTGTGTATGCGTGTAAGGACCGTCAGCCTGCCGACATCTGGCCATGGACCTTCGCTCGAGGGACTCCAACAGTACAAAGAAGGTCTTCCCCTTTTCTTGGAGGGGACCTTGGGCCTGGATTATATCGTTGTCTTGCTACGCCCTTCTTGTTCGTGTTCCATGCGTACACGCGCATTCATACACACGCATGTACACACATATGCATCCATAGATACACAGAGAGTTGGTACCAAAAAGCGAAGTGGTTGGTCTTCCTGAGCGCGCAGAGCTCTCAGGCTGCACGCAACGACCCCACCGGTACCGTTTCTATGGTACCGTTCGCAGGGATTAACGCCCCTCCGCCGCTCCACTTTCATCAAGCTGCGGGGTGAAAGCAGCCTTGGCCCGAGACCATGGAAACTGGATAGCCTTTGCGTGACGCGCGTCTAAGAATTCCACGAATTTATCTGCCTTATCCGTTTGTACTTTATACTTTGTACCTATTCGAGAATTCTATTTCACTTTGTGATATAGACAAGCTCTCCCTCTCTTTCTTTTTCTCTATGGTTATCTATGAGGTCTTTGATGTTTCTCTAATGTAAACTTTTTATATATCTCTCTCCCCTTTTATCGATCAGCCAGAAAATATCATTCAAACCTTTGGATTATACTAGACTATTTCAGAATTTATTGACAAGTCCTATGCACGTTCTTGGTACAATGTTGAAATATTTACCCTCCCTTTCTATTTTTTTTTCTTTTACTCGTCCTATCTTTACCCACTGAACTATACTTATTTCATCGTACTATCCTCTTCTCTTTTCCGATTCCCCATGCACGAGGAGGGTGTTTCTTTCTCCAGAAGCACATCATCCTTCATGGTGGTGTGCTTCGATGAGTATATGTGATGGTATAGTAGTAGTAGTGATATACATAGCTAACCGTAAATCGGAACCAGCAGTGAACACGAACGCATAGGAGAACATTGTTTAATGTGGTGGGAGAGAACTCTGACGAGGAGAAGTGTATCGTTAGAGAAAAAATAAAATGTCCGCCGTTTACGATCACTCTCTCTCTCTCTCCCTCTCTCTCTCGTTATTCTTATGCGGGTATAATTTGCGCGATTCTTGATCAGACCCAATGAAAATAGACAATTGGAATGAACAAATACGTATGAACGATTATAAAAAAATTCATGTCGAATTAATGAAATTTATCTTCTTTACTTAATAAATTAAGCAAGCAGAATTTCTTATATAATTGTTTGAGCTTTCCATTAAAGTTTTTTGGAAGTACCGATATTATTTGCGAGGATTTAAATAAAAGCTTTATTGTTGATAGCTATTATATACAAACGGATAAGAAAATAGAAATGAACCTTATCTCTTTTAGAATCAGGTATAGGAATAAAGACGATTTATAACAGAAATGATCATCCTGTTATCGATACAACCGCTTGTTTGCTTGCTTACTTGCTTGCTTACTTGCTCGGTTGGTCTCACGGTCAATATTTCTTCCCCTTCGATTTTTGCGTTTTCCCCTTCCTGTTTCTTTGTCGTTACCGTTTGACTGCACGGTTCTGAATACTGTCTCTTATCCAAGCTTTATCGATAGATAAGCTAAATCTCAAATATTATTGACTGACTAACACGAAAACGAAAATAGCTCATATTTTTCTTTTTTCTCTATAAAGTTTTTCAAAAATATTTACGATTTTTCAATGAAAATTTACACAATACTTATTAAATGTATATAATTAAGTGATTAAGAATTACTTACCATTTTATACTTCTTTTTATGATGTTACTGACGATCTTTTGAGATTTTCTGGTAGACATTGCAGGAAGATCTTCATTTTCTTTTTTCCTTTTCCTCCTTTCTCTAAGATTCCTTCTTCTTCGTCGACAATTACTTGCAATTTCATTTTCTTCCTCTTCTTCGGTTTCGCCGGTAATCAAAACTTCCGATGCAACAGATTTTTCAACCCATTCCGCGACGTGATCTTGTATCTTTTCCTCCGCTGATAAAGCAGATTCTCCATGAAGTTCCTCCTCGTTTATCAAATCGCTTACCGCTGTTGGTGGACCAACTATTCCAACTTCTAGTTGTTCATCGTTGTTTATCAACTTTTTCTTTTTAACAAATTCTTTTTTTAACTCTTGCTTTTCTTCTTCTAGTGAAGTTTCTTCATCGATATTAATATTATCCTTATGAATTTCTTTCCTTATCTCTATTTGTTCCAATACTTTTTCCTCATTCGTACCAGTCGTTATGGATTCTAAACGACCCGTAGGTTGTTCCCTGCCTATGGTATCTTTCTCATTTGTAGAATGTGCTTCCGTCTTTGCTTTATTTGATTTTTCAATTTCTTCCGAGATCATTGCTACATTATGATTTTCACTTTCCAAATCATTGTTCTCTTGAACTTTTTCTTTCTGTTTGGTTTCTTCAGCATCCTTTTTTACATTATTAATTTCATTAGTTGAATTGTCAATCTTTAATGTTTTTTCATCAGTAGAACGAGATGGACAGGAATTATCTTTGGAATTGTTAATGGTAACATCTTCGTTGCATTTTTTAAGCGAAAGGAATGCGTCAGTGGAATTAGATTTGTCATTATTATCTTTCTTTTTTTCTACAAGCAAAACTTCTTCCCTTGCCTCTTCTTTAGACTTTGTTTCTTCATTCGTTAAACACATAACATTCGCATTAACAGTTTCTTCTGCTTCTGCTACTACTACTTTCTTAATCTTTGCAGTATCCTCTGAACCGATTTCCGCCATCTTTAACGTAAATAAACTTAAACTCTTTTTACTATCTGAGATGACATTATATTCCACGAATATAGTGTAAACAATCCGTACATTGATAAATGTACTAGATAATTTGTATTATTATTGTAGAGACATCTTTGGTCATTTTATGGAACTATAAGCTGTCAACAGCTACGTCTCTTCAATGGTAGATATCTATCATATTGAATCTGTAACAAAACATCATTTTTAATCAATTAGAATGTAATAATAAATTGTTAATGAAAACAAAAGATAATTAACAATAACGTCTGTATATAAAAAGAAAATTCCTTCAATTCTGTTGATAATACAGAGTTCTCTACTTTATCGCGCGAGTAAAAAAAAAGCAAGGTTAGAATTATATGTTGCCATAAATAACGCCTTTTTATTCCGAAAGAGACTAACGACGAAGAAAATAATAACCTTGCGTGCGCGTAATGATAAACTAAAAGAAAATAAAAAGTACAAAATCTCCCTATAATAAATCCCCTTCTCTCTCCTAAGAAAAAAAAATTAGTAACCTAATAATTTTTTCAACTGAATTAGGAAGAATATTTCGTTCATGCACATACATACTTATTCGATAAAATATCAATGATACAATGGTCAACGTTTACAAGATTTTAATAAAACAAAGCTTGCATTGAATGATCAATAAAGATGATTTAAAAAAAGCTTTTAACAAAATAAGAAGAATCTTCGATATTTTTCTAAATCAATGTCATCGTTCAAAAGCCAAGAATTATATGTGAACGATACTTTGACACAAAAAAACATAGTTCAAATAAACGCAATTACGACTCCATTATAGAAACTTACATGCAAGATTCCATGGGCTTCTTCATGTATCCCACAGCATATTGTCTTTCTCTCTCTCTCTCTCTCTCTCTCTCTTTCTCTCTCTTTTCAACGAGTTATCGACTTCATCAAAAGGTTAGATAGTTAGACTCCGATATTAATGGCACGTAATAATTATTACAATCGCAACTAAATTTCCTTTTCTTTCTTATTATTTACGCTAACGGATTATATCCTCTTCATTTTCACCATCCTTCGCGCACACTTATTAAAGATCTGCGTCATTTATTTCTCTCTCTTGCCGGTTAAGAAAATCACCGCGCTACGACGTTACTGAACCTCTCGTATATACATAACCTCACTTTTTAAGCTTATCTTCCTGAGAGAAGGAAAGAGACAGAAAGAAAGAGAGAGAGAGAAAGAGATAGAGAAGGAGAGAAAAAAGAAAGAGATGGTCAGAGTGAAAGAGACAGAAAATAGAGTTTGCTTATGAAAGAAAGAGAGAGAGAGAGAGAGAGAGAGAGTGAGAGAGCGGAGAAAGAAAGATAATTCAATCAAAGTAACACACAACAATGAAACTGGTCTCTCTGAATGAGACGAAGATAGAGAGAATGTCAAAGAGAACGGAGTAAAGGAATAGAAGAGAAGGTTGGGGAGAAAAGGAGGAGATGATAGGTGAGTGGGTGGGTGGAAGGGGGTGAGGGGAGGTAAGAAGGAAAATGTAGATTACATGAAAAGGGTTAAAAAATATTTTATACGGAAAAATAAATGTTAAAAAACATTTGACATTTAAATCGCGATTAGATTTCAGATGTCAATCACAATTGAGCTGATATTTGAACTTTTCATCAATACATGATATAATAATTGTAATAATCACGATTAGACACGGTTAAATATTAAACGTCAAAGTATCAATATCACGAGTATTATTTAATTGTAAAAAACACGAATAATCTAATAACAATAGTCGAGAGGAATAACGAACAACTGATTGTCTGACAGATTGCCTAATTGACTGGCTGACTGACTTACTGACTGACTGACTGACAGAGTCAATGTCACACGCCACGATTGTATAAAGAAATAAGTAAGTTATAAGTACGTCAACGTACCGACTGAAAAAAAGGAACCCGCGATCTTTCTTTCTCTTTCTTTCTTTCTCTTACTGCGCGAAAGAGGCTAGTGACCCCTAGTCTTCTCGAAAAGCATAAACCCTACACTAGAAAGTTTACCTTAGAATTTCTCTCCGTTTCATTGAAAACGCCTTTTACGCAGTCCTCTTTTAGTTTAAATATTCGTCAATCGTCGTTTTAGTTTTTGAATCGTAGATTATTTAAACGAAACGTTTCTTCTTTATTTTAAACGTCTCTTCTCTTTTACAGTTTTCTTGACGCAATGCGGAGTGTGTAATATTTTATATATCGTTCGGTAGCTTCGCGGAATTTTTCATAGAACCAATCGCGAGCATTGACAGATGGCGCCACTAACGCGCAATTATTTGAAAATACGAAATTTACATTGCAAGTGATGCCTGATCTTTCTTTTCTCTCTGTGTCTCATTTTTTTTAAACATGTAACATTAGAAACGTGTTAATTAGAAATTGTTAACACGTTTTGTTGAACGATCTGTCAGACGTAAAAAAGCGAAAGAATGTTGCCCATTGTTGACCGACGGAATTCTAAGTGATGTTTTGTGTGTTAAAAGTAAGGTAGTAAGCGTCGTTGAGAATATACTTACTTTTAATTTATTCATTGACATTTTTTTAATCTTGTTCTACTGTATAAAAATAATTTTTTTCATTTTTTCTTCCCTCGATTAAATGGAATTATAACGTAGTTATTTATATACCTGTTTCTCATCAAGGCTGTTTAGATCGGCTTCGGGGAATGTTGAGGACATACGGAGTACTATCCGATCAAGGTCATGTAAAAAGCTAGAAACTGCATTGGTCTCATATATTTACAGATTATTCATGATTCATAATCAATAATAATAATATCGTTTATAATATATATATATATATCAACAAAATAATGTTTTAATCATTCTTACGTCGCTAATAGAATCTAAAGGCTAAACAGTCAAGATTGATCTAAAAGTTTTCTTTCTCTTTCTTATTCTTTCTTCTTTTTTTCTTCTTTTCTTTTATTTCTTTTGCTTCTTTTTCTATTCACAAATCATTATCATCATCGTGATTCGTGAACATTTATTATGTTTCAGCTACCTAACAAATAAATTAAACAAACAAGTACAAATCTATACATCCCACGTCAAATTTTATGGTTTACGTGGTAGTAAAAATGGGATGATGATAATAATAATAATATTAATAATTATTAGTTTTTGTCCAAAATTGCAGTTAACTTGAAGCCATGACATGAATTACTATTAATCTTACGTGAGAAGGAAGTTGAAAGAAACGGAATAAAAAAAATAATAAATAAAAAATGAAGAATAAGAAAAGAAAATGATTGAAATTTCTACTTAAATATTCCTGCATTCTATATCAGTAATATGATAATAAGATGTATTTATGTATATGATTAAAGGATTGTGTTAGTCTAGGATACATATCGCTGCATCTGCATTAATTTCATTCATGCCATATACGAGGGCAACCTGTTACCTGCAGGCTAATGGACACAGACATTCAATGTTTTATCTATTTTTTTATGATTTTCTTTCTTCCTTTTTTTTTTGTTTGTCTATTTGTTTGTATTTGAACGCGCGTATATAAAAGATGAGATAAAAGTCGTTTTTCTCAAAATAAAACTCTAAACAATCTATTATTTATTTGCGTATTTTTATGTATTAATTTCTCCGCATTTGTTCATATTAATTGTTCAAATTGGTGTTTTTTGTATACTGAATACACAACTCATATTGTTTAATTACTGATTTAATTATATATGTGGCGAAACTCAACTTAGGGTTGGCGCCTAATAGTAAGTTCTGGAGTGACTTCGTTCTATCAACTATTTTATAACTTATCTAAATCTTGTGATACCTGTGCAAAAACATTTAACAACAATTCCGTTGTCATAGTAACAGCATAAAAAGGTATGCTAACATATTAGCCGTTTGTACAGCTATAACCTCATACATCATTGCACGAACAAATTACTTGTATAAACGAATTTCTGAGCAAAGTGACTTTTATCTCACCCTATATATTATAATAATAACGCCACGTGTTTCTATGCTTTATGTTAATCGATCGGACATACGGATACGTAAATATGATTTCTATCAATCACGATTTAGTCGTGCGCATCGTGCGTATCCGTGCGACTTCGTTCTATCATTTTCTAGATAATGATAATACGTACATGTGTGTACATGATGCTGCTTGTTTCTTTCTTGTATCTGTGTGTATGTGTGTGTTACATCGTATAAAATATTTTACCTACCTAAACAAACTATCTACACGATTTTTTAATTAATGCTTCATCCGCTTGTCTTTTCACTTCACTTTTGTCTTATCTTTTTGTGTGGATTCGTTTTTTTTTTTTTTTTAAATCTATCGAATAGCACCTAGCCTCGTCATAGGACGCTTACAATCAACATTTTTTTACGTTTTCCTATTCCCATTTTTTTTTATACGCATATATATACTTATATCAAACAAATGAAACGTTTTCAAATTTTTCGATTATTTAATGTCGTGCAATTTAGCGTTTATAATCGGATGACGCAAACGCATCTAACGCGTTTAAACGTATGAGCGTGTATTTTGTATTTCTTTGTTTTTTTTTTTTTAACGATTTCTTCTTTTTCGTTTTTTTCTGTTTCCATTTTTTTTTTGTCTTTAGAAATATACAGACGGATATATAAATCTTTTATGTGAGTGTTCTAGAAAATATTATTTTAAGATAACATAAGTTTTTAAAAATAAGATATACAACATACGCAGGTTATAAAATATTTCTCTCTCTTTTGTTTCTTTTTTGTTTTCTTGTTTTGGATCATTTTTAATTTAGAGAAAATTAATCGGAGTCGAATTTACAGCGATTTAAATATATGAAACTACGACAGGCACATACACTTTTGGCTTGAACACCCTCGCATGGTAATATTTGATTTTAAATAATCAAATTATTGTCGAATATTTCAATACTGTTAATTCGTTCTATTTCAATGACTTGGCGCGCACTCTTAATAAATTGTTTTCACTAATTTTAATATTTATACTATTAATCGATTTTATTTTTTATTTTTATCATTCTGCAAACTCGACTCGTTCTTACTCGTAGTTTTTTGATCAACTTTCGCAAATTATAATAATAATTAAATCAAAATCTGATATATTTCGTTATCGCCCTGACGATTTATGGGATGAAAATAATAGAGAGAAAATTTATTGCACGTTTAAATGATACGCGATCTTTATAATCTTTAGGTAAACGTATTACATGATATAAAAAAAAATACAGATCTCTAACAAATCTAACGAGGACGATATGTAAATTATTTGAACGTAACGAAAGAATCTATTGCATAGATTCCTGAAACTATTAATTAATCAATGAAATATGTCTTATATGAAAAAATGATATTTAATATCTTTTATCATAACGACGAATAAAATTAGATCAAAAAAGAACAAACGAACGGTAACGAGGAAATATTTGAAATATAACAAAAATATTTTGAATGATCACGGCATATATATTATTGCACTGTCGTCCCAACGAATAATAGGAAAGAAAAAAAAAAAGAAAAGAAAATAAAAATAAGAAGAAATTAACTGCTGAGAATAACAATGTCAAAGATCGTTGATCAATCATTATTGATCGATTTAGCTACGTTTGGACGTTGCATTAAAATAATCAGTACTCTTATAAATACATAATCGTTCCTATACGCCAATGTTTTCCTATCGTTTCTAACGCTTTAGGTTAGAGTTGAAAATCGTTAAAATTTTTTTTTCTCTTCTCCTAGTCGAGCAACATAGCGAAAAGTTTTTATTTTCCTATCTCTTTTATGCATTAAGATGAATGCTATTGGTTAAAGACGACCATTGGTCAAGGTTATGGTCGTAACGGTCAGGACGCTAAAGTAGTTCTATGCCACGATGCATGTTGATGTTGTTGATGTTGATGCTGTTGTTGTTGATTTTGATGCTGATGTGAATTTTGATGCTGATGTGGATGTGGAAACTGATGCTGATACTGATGCTGTTGATGTTGCTGCTGAATTTGTTGCTGTTGTTGTAATTGCCTCTTCTGACTGAAAATGAAAAACAGGATCGTAAAGTAATGTGCTCTGTTAGTCGTTAAACATTAATGTTTAATCCTACACATGTATTTGTATGCACGGTAGGCGTTCCATGCAATAACTGGACTCAAGGCTGCATCATATTTTTTTTTCTTCCCTTTCTCTTTATATTTGATACTACAAAGTCCAATGAATTATAAGAATATGACTTAATTATTAACATCCTTGTAATTTGACGAGATCAAAGGAACGTTTCATTAAATCGTTCGGGTCTTATTACATTTTCTAGTTGTTCATAAGAGAATTTACATCAAGGATACATAAATCATACGTGTGTATACGCATACATTTATATACTTTGCCTTTATTACAAACTACCTAGATTTCTTTTTCCTTTTATTTTTTTCTTTTCTTTTGAATTCTACTTTTCTGCACATTTCAGTGGCAATATACGAGAGAAAAAGAGAAAGAGAGAAGAAAAGAGAGAGAGAGAGGGAGAGAGAGAGAGAGAGCGAAATTGTAAGCGGTTCTTCATACAGCCTAGCCGCATTCATAGTTTGTGGGACGTCCGCTATCTATGCGGGTCATCCGTATACGATCTGAAACGTAAGTACGTGACACTAATTCTTAGGATACCCGTTATAAATCTTTCAAAGTTGGTAGTAGTGGTATAATAGTAATAGTAGTAGTAGTATTGGTAGCAGATATTTGACTTGTTGCGATCTAAAAATGTCGTTGTTTGAGAACACCAGAAATTCTTATCGAAATCTCTAACTCACTTCCACACATGAAACGCGAACGATATCGCAAATCGTATTTTAACGTATCGCTTGCTTAGGAAACGTTTCTTTTAAAATTCACGCTTATTTTTATTTTTTTATTTTCCCCTCTATTTTATTTCAGTTTTACTTTAAACAGGAGGAAAAAGTTTCCGATCGATAAAGAGAGAAAGTTGGTCTATAATCAATCAAGAGAAAATGATTTATGTAGAAATAATAATACTCTCTCTCTCTCTCTCTCTCTCTTTCTTTATTTTTTCCTTTCTTTGGAAAAAAGGACTTTGTATAAAAAAATAAAAAAAATAAAAATAAGGGAAGATCGAATCCCGTCGAACCGCATCTGTCCGTCCATTTTACAGCGTGCACCCATCGCGTAATAATCTACATGCATTTACTCGGTATGATTTGAAATATAGATAACGAAGTTTCTTAGACGGACACACAACCGTAGTAGTCACATAGTGGTAGGTCGTAGTAGTTGTCTCCTTCGTAGCTTTGGTAGAAAGGGTACTAACTCTTATGAAATATGAATTCTCCGATCGAAGATACTCCGAGAAAACTAGTCTGTCATATACAGTAGTGACGGTGGTAGATGAGGGGAGGGGAGGGGGGAAGGAAGGGTCTGTGTGTGTTCCTAAGCGAATAGGAAAAAAGAAAGAGAGAAAAAATAAAGAAAAAAAGAAAAGAAAAATAAGGTAGATAAATGTAGTAGTGACTATGTATTGCTTAGAAGAAGCATTTACTTGAATCTTTTTAGAATCGGCATAAAGGCAACCATTATGAATGTGAATATTATCTCGTAGGAAGAAATACTCTCATAGAAACTTCAATTTCATCTTTCTAACTAGAAATAATGAATAAGATAGATCTTATCTGTTTTAAGTTCAATTCATTCGTTTAACAAATCTGGCAAACTGTTCAAAAGAGAGAGAGAGAGAGAGAGAGAGAGAGAGAGAGAGAACTATCGTCGTTCGAGACACTGTAGTAAGTAGGTACGGTTCATGCTTTTCAGAAATTTACCCCCCACCTTCCCTATCTATCTCTCTCAATCTCTTTCTCATTCTGTCTCTCTTTCATTCTCTTTTTCCCTCTGGTTGTTTTTGCTCGAGGAAGGTGCCTATATTACGAAACCTTGGTGGATCGATGTCTATATATATCCATGGAAAGGGTGCTCTTACCGGTCTCTCTCACCGAGCTATTTTCAAACCATTAAAATCGCTAATATTTCGACCAATTATTTTGCGCTCTATCTATAAATATACACACATCCCTCTTAGAAAAAAAAACATTCAATTTTCCAATAACAATATCTCTAATGTAAGCAATAAAATAGAACATAATGAACGCGTTTTAATGACCAATGAAATGATAGCAATAATTTCGAATATTCTTCACGAGCGAGCTAATATATTTGGAGATGTGAAAAAATGTTGAGTTGGCTTAGAAAACTTGTATACGTCGAGTATGAAGCACGTGTGCGGAATGGTCACGTGGGGGTATAACCTTCTCGTGAAATATCAACCCCTCGTATACGCCGAGATTTGTTTCACTTCTTTCAATGGGCTGTGCGAAAGGGAGGGAAGTAACAGGCGAGAAGGGAAATTCTTTCTCTATCTCTCTCCTTTTAACTCATACACTCATTATCTCTCACTTTCTCTTTAACGCATACACCCATTCTCTCTCTCTTGCTTTCTAACTCATACGTTCATATTATTTCTCTCTCTCTCTCTCTCTCTCTCTGTTGGTTTCTCTTATACAGTCATTCTTTTGGAAGGAATCAATGTACGTGTATTGAGAGTACACGTGTAGTAGGGAAAAAGAGCGTGGGTGGATTTGTGCGATATGGAGGAATGGGTTTGGGTTCTCGGCTCACCTCGGCGAGGAGTGACGTGGTGGCCTCAGCATGCGAGAGAATGTGATCTGCGCACGTGCGGAGCAACGCTACCTCGATCGATCCTCCTCGCTGCAAAAAGCGTCCTCGCTAGAACGACGGAGTATCGGTATTTTCGTAGCTATCGGTGTGTCCCTCCTATAATTTTACAATACCACTACTAATGAGCCAGATCGGCTGGATAAATTAGATAGAGAATATATAAGAATTGGAAGATGAAGTAAAAGTATAAAAGTATAAACCGTATTATCAAATAATTTTCTGTCTTTTGTATCGAGAAAAAAGACATTTTTCTCTTTTTTATTTATATCGTAATATGATTGTAGCAAACGATCGGAATTGATAGATAAATTGCAAAACGATCTTTCTATCTAACGTATCGTTAAAGAAATTGTTCGTATTATATTTTCCCTTCTTTTCTTTCTTTCTTTCTTTTGGAATTAGAACAAAAATATGTTTTATATCGTTTTAGAGTATGATCTTTATAAACGTCCATCGATGTTTTTTTTTTTTTTTTTTTTTTTTTTTTTAAGAGAAGTTTATCTCGAGTAGTTAAGATAATAAGAAAAATATTTTTCAATAGTGAATTTTATTATGAATATCGTAAGGTCTAATCATCTTTTTTTGAGAGCATTGACCCAAGGGGACAAATAAGTCAAACTTTGCGTATTATCCATATGGATAAATGAATAAGATTCGTTCCTAGTAGAATTGTTTATCGTCCGATTCTAACAATAAGTGTATATGATATGGGCATCGATCCGTTAGACCAGCACTCGATTCCTCGTGCTAAGGTAGAAATCTCAGCGCAACGAGGGGGAGGGTAAAATGACTTGCTTCACGAGTCTACCGTCTCCTTGTCTTTCTCTTTCTCTTTGTAGACATTTTCCCTTTTTGCCCCCTCCCCCTCTTTCTTCCTTCCTTCCTTCCTTATTCTTCCTTCCTTTCTTCGTTATTATTCCTCAAGGCCGGCTGGTGTACAAATCCTTCTCTCCAACCGTCTCGAACATAATTCATAACTTTATCGATCGAACAGAAAATGAGAAAGCAAGCAACCAACCAAGAGAAAGAAAGAAAGAGAAAGAGAGAGAGAGAGAAAAAAAAGAAATAAAGAGAATCAAATACTATTCACAATCAAAGACGTATATGTAACGTCGATGAAACCAAGCAAAAGGATATCCCGTAAACGACGATGGACGATCTTAAGAACAATGAACGCGACTCGTGGGCGTGATAAAAATACATTTGCAAAGGAGTGTATCGACCTTCTTCATCGACCATTCTTCTCATTCCTTCCTTCTTCGTATTACGATCGTTCAAGGACTTCCTATCATTTTCTCTCTTTCTCTTTCTCAATTTTTTAACATTAATGGATGAGAATGATCGTTCCTAATGGTTAATAATATTTGATTGATCACCATCTATTTTGGACAAGGACTACTATAATAATGATGATGATTATGATCACATGTTTAATTGAATATTCCTTTTGAATTATGAAAATAGAAGATTATCGTATCAACTAACACTTCCTTGTGTCATCTTAAGTCCTTCTTGTTTTTTTTTTGTCTTTTTTTCTTTGTTATCCAACAAGAAGTAGAGTCACTCTAATTTCTTGCATGTTCTACCTTGTAGGAAGTGTATGTCGTATGTAAGTAAGTACTACCTGAATATATAGAGTCATGAACGATGCATTTATATTTACATAGGCGTGTATATTATGTGTGTATGTGTGTGTGTGTGTGTGTGTGTGTGTGTGTGTGTGTACACTAATGAACAAAAGTATGAAGTCGTTTGTCGATTACAATAAAAAACGAATTTACTGATTAATTTTCAAACGATTTATCGTTGAATTAGATTTTAAGAAATTCTTATAATTAAAATATTTTTTTAAGTTTATAATACTTTTCTATAGTTTCTATACTTAGTTTTTTTTATCAGTAATTATAGAAAGTAATTTTTTTTACCGGAATATCTTCGTTGACTTTCATGAGAAATATAGAAAAATATTTAATTAGAAACTACTCGATAAAATTAATTACCACGATAGTCAGAATATGTCAGACAACCTATGATTAAAATGATTAAAAGTGTAGGTGACTTTCTTTTTCTTCTAAAATATTTGAAGAAAAATATCCATTAGTTGATAAAAAAAAGAAAAAAAAAATGATACGAAACGCGAAACATAATACTCGTAAGTTTTTTTCTCGACACAAATGGAAGGTTTATTAAAAATAAAAAATAAAAACTTTATTTAAGTTTATTTTAAAACAAATAATGGAGAATAGAAACGTAATGTCCATTAATTTGAAATAAAACAAATTGACGTTATTTTGAAAATGTCATGTTTTTAAAAATAAACTTAAATTAATCTTTCATAAATCTATGTCCGATTACTGTAAAGAAATCAATCATATAATTTTTTTGGTCTTTGAATTTGAATATCTTGTTTCTTTGAATTCATTGAAGTATTCTTAACTTTTGGTTGGTAATGTATATACGTGTGTATGTGTACGTGAGTATGTCATTCTTTACGCGTATATGTGTTTAACGAAGATATCTCTTGTATCCGATGTAACTCGAGTATCTACATTTTCGAGCTTACATCGTATATCAACGAGCACACTGCCGCCGAGTAGGATTCAAGTAAGTACCAAGAGAAATATAAGGAGTTGTGCTCGCGAGTCGAGTAGTAGTATGAGTAGTAGTATGCACCAGTAGTAGTAGTAATAATAATAGTAGTAGTAGTAGGTAGTATCTACTCGAGCTTACGAGCTGGTCGACTTCGTCGTCGTTCACTGTGAGACCATTGACCGGGAAGGCGAGAAGGCACATGGAACTCGTGCTTTCAAACCAATTCCTTTTATCCACCCGCGAGAACGATACGAGTAGAACATTCATACACATATTAACTCTTAGAAACAAACACGCACGTATTAATATTTTATATAGGATCGAACTAAAGCATATTGTAATACAATAATACTTACAATCAATAAATATATAATAAAAGTATCGATATTATATATATTCAATTTAATATAATAAATTAAATATTTTATAATAATATTATAATAAAAAAATTAAATATATAATATAATAATATTATATATTTTAATATAAATTGTAAAATATTCCTTTCCAAATAAACGACACAATATACGAAGAGTTTTTTTATAAGATCAAATCGATGTATTGAAATAGAATTTATTTTGGGAATCTATAAATAGTTTTTCGTTCTGTATTTAATTTTATATTTTGTATATGGAAATAAATGCAAATAGTTTTGTTATATAAAATATTATTATGTAAATTTATTAAAAGAGTATTATTGTATATTTAATTTATGGTTTCGTGTAGCATAAAAAAAGGGACGAAATATAGTTGAAAAATTGAATTCATCTTCTATTCGCGAAACTAATTCTTATTTTATTTGCAATCGATGAAATCAAATTAATTTCTGAGTAATCTAATAAATAAAAAAAACATGTAATATTCGTTTCTATTTTTAGACTTCTAGACTAGATTTTAAGGTACGTTCATATCTCACATAAGTTCAAAGTTACACCTGTGTAGAAATTACAACGAGCCGATATCCTTTCGGTAACTAAGGTAACTTAATGCTACACTTTCGATACCCAATCTAGAAAACTATCTTCTTTGAATCGGTTAAAGATAGAGACAAAGATATATAAAGAAAATGAGAGAAAGAAAGAAATAAACAAAGAAAGAATGAGAAGGGAAGAGAAGAGAAAAAACTAGAGAACAGCTTAGTTAGCAAATAGAAAGACAGAGAAACTATTCAAGTTACTTTGCCTCGAGCGTAACGATGTTCTCTTTTGCACGATCGGTATTTAACACTCGAGTACAGTGCAAGGACGTAGAACTAAACAAAAGTGTCTCTTATTGTATCTATCAATGTATTTACATTTGTATTCCTATGTATATATACGAATATTAAATAGAAAAAAAAATAAACATTTCTATATATATATATAATTTATACCGAGAACTTCTAATCACAGGACACTTATTTAATTTAATAAATTATGTATGCATGAGTTTTATTTTCTTCTTCTAAATTATATTTTATAATAAATTGAAATGTATATACGAATATATTGAGAATTATTCGCAAATAAATTGTAACGTAATTTATATCGATAACTTGTATTCAATGAAAATTTCTATCTAATTAAAATACGAAATTGTGTATTCATGGCTGTTCTTTTTTTTTTGTTGCTTCAAAATTTGATTATCAGTAAACCGGTAGGCGAATACGTTTTATATCATTTGCAAACGAATGTTTATATAATTTATATGAATAATATGAGTTAAAATATTCATCTATTTAAAGTTAGAATTTTGTGTGTCCAAAAATAGAATGTAGAATGTTGGTTCTATTTTTAAAACAAATTGATTAAGATAAATATAAAATAATAAATAAAAACTCATCAATCTATTTAACGTATAAATTATTCGATTTCAAAATACGAATATCTAAAAAGAGAAAGGACATTACGTCGAGAGGAGAAATTGTAATCCTTTTTCTTTTTTTGTTCTTGTAGACAAGAATGTGAGAGTACATAAAAAAAAGGAATACAATGAATGTCGAAACATACTTAAATACGCGCCTACTATCATTTTAAATTTATTAGATTATTTAATAAAAATCTATGTGATTTTTATCATTTACTTGGTAAGAAAAAAATGGCATGAACTTATTAGACAATTTGTATTTTCATGAGTACTCAATATTCCATACTCGGTAAATAATAATAATGATAAAATATTTTAAATAAAACTAAACAAAAATAGAGCGTTTTAAATAAAATGTTCAATACTCATTGTCAATATTTACTATAAGATAAATGGTAAAATAATATTTAATAGGACGAAATGAAGTTTACTATGTATTTTGTGAGACGTATCCTTGAAAACACGTAAATACGTAAATGCACAATAGAAAATTATAAGCAAACGATTATCAATAACAAAATTGCCGTTCTCGTGTTGAATTTAAAAAAAAAAGAAAAATTATTTATTTAAAGCGTAAAAATTGAGTAAGATAAATTTAGAAAAAAAAAAAACAACAACAAGAAAAAAATGAAGCAAAATAGATCGATCACACTGTATCTGATAACGTTCTTTCGCAAGTTCCCCACGTGTCCACGTATCTAGTAACTTTTTTAAGAGTCACCTAAACTAACGTGACCTCGGACCAATGACCTGACTTGGTCATATCGACGTCATCGCTACGATATTATCAAGTTGTTGAGTAACAACAACCCGAATGACCTCGAACAAAATTCTACCCAAACCTTTAATTTCAAATTATCAGAGAAGATGTAAAGAGATCAAAGGAGTAGTGAGCAAAAAAAAAAATAAGAAAAAAAGAATGTAACAAAAAAGGGGATGCATAATAAAAAAAAGAGTCGGATACTCTCTCTCTCTCTTTTTGTTCTTATCATTTGCTTATTTCCCTTATCTTTTACCTATCTCTTCTTCACTTCACTTTTTTCTCGTTTTTTCTTTTTGGTTTTATTTCTCTTCTCTCTCGTTCCACCCCCCAGTAACTTCAATCCTTCTCTACATGTTTTTTTTTCTCTCTCTCTCTCTCTCTTTCTGTTATTCTCATTTGCTGTTTATTTCTCTTTTCTTTTATCTATCTCTCTTTCATTTTTATTATATTCTTTTTTTATTTCCTTTTATTTTATTTTTTATTTCTTTTTCTTCTCTCTACCCCCATTAACTTCCATCTTCCTCGTCATTCTCTCTCTTTCTCTTTCTCTTTCTCTTTCTCTCTCTCTCTCTCTGTTTCATTTTCTCTTTCTACGTGGAAACGTGGGCGTGGACGTAGGCGAGGTAAGCCTTCAGGGCCGGCGAGGCATCGACCGATCCAGCTGGACGCATCGTAAATCGTGACGGTTTCGTGTTCGTGAAGGTACGCGTTATGGTATACCCCGACCCTGGCCGATCCAATTTTTCCACCAGAAGTATGGTACTGAAGGGGGATCCTTTAGAATCATGCTTTTATATGTACGTGCATACATACGTGCATAAATACTTGTGTGTGTGTAGGTAGGTAGGTAGATAAGTATATGTGTGGATATGTGTGTATCTGGTACGGTAGAGATTTGACCGATATGAGGAAATTTCCATTAATCCGTTCCCTCCTAACTAACTTCCCCCAGTTCCTATGTACATCGAGATAAATCTGCATCATTCTCTCTTCCCCTCTCTCGTTTCAACTGGTTGCTCGTTCCTCTTCTTCTAAATACTTTCTTCTTTAACCTAAGTACCCCTTTCTCAATGTTTCTCCCAAGATTCGTCATTCAATTAATTTCAAAAAAGAAAAAACAACACGAAAACAAAAAAAAATACAACAACCAATCGAAAAAGAAAACAGAGAAAAAGAGAGAAAAAGAGAGAAAAAGAGAAAAAAAGTGAAAAAGCAAATGGTTAGAAGAAAGTAGTACTCGTTCATCCGTAATACACGCCATCTTGGATCACTTTGATCGAACGAAGTACAAGAACTCGAGAGAAAGAATGGAATTCAAAGAATCTAACGGGAAAAAAAATCGATGTCAAATTGAAGAACTTTTCTACCTTTTCTTTTTTTTTTTTAAACTTGACAGAGAGACTGAACGCGAGTTGTAATAAGAGTACGAAGAGGAGGAGGAGGAGAAGTTGGAGGAGGAGAATGACGAAAGAAAGAAGAAAAAAGAAAAAAAATAAACGCGAAAGAGGGAAAAATTAAAAAGAAAAAGAGCATGGGCCCTTTTCTTCTTCCTCGCGAACTTATTAGCGAAAGTTCGCCGGAACAAAGTTTCCAGCGGACAAAAACGGTCCTTGATTCCTGTTTCCCGTTTCCCCTCTTCATCCTCCAACTCATTCCTCCCACCACCCCCCATCTCTCTCTCTCTCTCTCTCTCTCTCTCTCTCTCTCTCTCTCTGACTATGCCTGCGGCTTTCGAAAGCCCGTCGTCGTGCGATCGATGAATGCTCGTGTCGTCACATGAGGACCCTCCTTTAATACCTCCCTCAACCCCTCCCCCTCTCATTCTCTCTCTCTCTCTCTTCCCTTCTCTCCCTCTCATTAAAGCCGTCCGCTCGTCGCACGCTACGCGGAGAGTAGCATCCTAATGCTATTTACACAAGTGCTCTGCCGGAGCGAAAGGGCGTACTACGTACGAAACAGTTCGGCGCAATGTCGACGTACCAATACTACTGCACTAACACATTTATATACATTATGCTTCGAAACTATATATGTATGTATGTATCTCTCTGTTAACGAATGGTGTGTGTGTATGTCTCTCTTTCTATACGTATGGGTATGTTTTGTGTGTATACACAAGCATAGGTATGTGCAAGTATACGATTCTCTGTTTGCAAAAGAAAAAGGGGGATTTAAGGGTAAATTTTCACTTTTAACATTTCCTCGTTAATTCCGTTCTATCGTAAACAATTATGTTACTTATTTTCTAATAATCGAATTGTGTTTTATAACATTTTGAAAAATATCTTTTAATGTGTTTCTACTATGTGATAAATATTATTTCGTATGAGAAATCTTTTAAGTTTAGTTATGAATGTCTGACTGGCTCTGTGTGTGTGTGTGTGTGTGTGTGTGTGTGTGTGTGTAAGTAATACGTGAATATACAACTTTCTGTTTGCAAAAGAAAAAAGGAAATTTCTGAATATAAAATTTCACTTTTAACATTGTTTTTTGTCCTGTTAATTTCATTCTATCGTGAACATTTGTTTACTTATTTTCTAATAATCGAATTGTATTATTGCATTATATGAACAAATTTTTAAACGTATATATATGCATGGTAAATGTTGTTTCGAATGTGAAATCTTTAAAAAAAAAAGTTTAGTTATGAAATAATTATATCACTTTTATTGAACGTTAACGATAACGATTTGATGTAATTACGTAAGCGTGTGGATGCGTGTAAAATTCAAAAAAAAGAAAAGATAATAGGGAGGGGGTAAAGAAAAACAAGCAATTTTATATTCGATATAATACAAATAATGATTAAGATAAAAATAACTCTCTCTCTCTCTCTCTCTCTCTCTCGTAACATTTTATATGGGCCATCCTGTATAGAGATAGACACGGTCGCAACTTCGACTTTACGATCTAACCAGATTGCGCCGTAATCCGTTATTTAAGCGCATTCGCATCGTTCTGACTTCGGTTTATAATCCCGCATCACCGTGGACGAATCTTACGACTTTAAAAGGTTTTTTTTTCATTTTTTTTCTCTTCCTAAATTTCGTTTGAATTTTATTATTCGAACTTACAGTTTCGTTTCAAGATTATAAAATCATTTTCAAGGAGAAATAAATAAAATAATTCCTAAGGTCTCGTAATCAACGTCATTTAGATTATCCCAACGAGTTACCGGGGATGGGTTTTAAAACGTCATTATCTAACATTCAAATACGACCCTATGAATCTGAAATATTTCTTAGCAGATGCTTGCGCAAGTAATATACCATTATACTTATACTAAACGCGAAGCAACTAACGTAGGACGAAAAATGAAACGTCGACCTAGTTTTCTAGCGTGCCAATGGCTGCTGATCGGCAGTAAGACATACTACTCCTAATTAAGAATGGTCTTTATTGTCAATTAGCTATTGGGAATTAGCGTTGATGCGAAAAGGGGCAATTTTAGATGGTCTTAAAAGATTGCCAGTTTGCTGTTGGTTGCCTTTACCGTTTCTCTTGTTGTTAATTGTAAGTAACATGGAGAAAAAGGAAATCGATATCAATGGGTATTAGGTATAAAAAAAGAAAAAGTAGGGGAAATGGATAGAAGGGGTTGGTTAGGAGGGGTGTAAGGTGGGAAGGGGGAAGCTTAAAACAACGGATCGAATTTATTTCCAGTTTGATAATGATGACGATGATGACGATGATGACGATGATGATGATGATGATGATAATGATGATGATGATGACGACGACGACGAAGATGATGATGATGATGATAATGGTGCAAGATGGCCGACATGATGGCCGTCGAGAAGAAGAAAAGCTAACTATTGACTGATTTTCGTATACTCGATAACGCGAAGAACTCAAAGAAAAGGTGTTAGAGAAGCATAGTAATAGTACCCAAGACTGTTCCGGTCGTCCGCTTAAATAATTTAGCAGTAAACGTATATATATATATGTACGTGGTACGTTGATCGGCTCGTTATAAGCGGGTTGACAGGTCGGAGGTGGAGCAGAGCCGGTAAAGCCGCCATTGCGTGGTGTATTAAAATGCAAATGATCACTGTCACCGACGGCGTTTGTCGTAGTATTTCCTCTCCTCCTTCTCTTCTTCGTTTTAAATCGCCAGATATTCCAGATAGAATCTAAACCCTCCTCCCACCCCTCACTCTCACCCTCCGTCACCCTCTCTTTCTTTCTTTCTCTTTCATTTTCATTTTTTTTTCTATAGTCGTATGCATGAACACCATCAGCGAAATACCGAATAGTTTTTTACGTATCATATCGAAGAAAAAGAAGATGACACGAGGAATAAAAAAGAAGCAAACGAGTTATTTCGATACTCGATAATCCGTATTCTTCTTCTTTCTTCTATGCTTATAAATATCATTTTATAATTTGATGTTTTGAAGAAATATTGTATAATATTAATAAAAAAAAATTTGTAGCCATGTTTAATAACACTGTTATTTATTTTTAATCAGAGAGAGAAAGAAAGAAAAAGACATACGGAGATATTTGATAACGTTGCGAAATAAGTGAATGCTTCACGGTCACGTATCAGGCGATAAAACAATTGTGTAGAAAACGGTGTGTGTGTGTGTGTGTGTGTGTGTATCAACTTTCTTAGATTCTAAGTTTTCAAAAGTAAGCAGAGTAGATGACCTAATATGAAATAGCTTTCATATTTTTCTACGCATTGTCGTCCTAAATTTAATTCAAGAAAGCATATACGAGTTTTGAGTAATTGAAAACACGATGATAGGGGACACCATATCGTTAATAATAATTTGAAAAGAAAAATAAACTCAAAAATGAAAAAAATACAAATACAAATGTGAAATATATATGAAGATAAAATATTACCTGCCAAAAAGGGGATGCCAAAGTTGCGAATCATCCGGCGAGTTGGCCGTCGAACTGACTTCCGGTTCCTGTTTGAGCAATCCAGTTCGTACCCTGAGTAATGGCGGATAGGGGCTGGAGCGGCGATTGCTGGAGAGATCGATTGGCGCCGGCATCAGCGTGCCGATGGGCTTGCAACTAAGCTTGGGCCTTATTTGTGTACCGTTCCTGGTACCGTTGTTGTTAGCGTGACTTGATCCTTTGTTAACGCCGTTGCCGATCCTAGATTGGGATTGTCGTGACCTGGAGACAGGACCTTCTCCGTGATCGAGCACGTGTTGCAGATGACTCAACGATATCACTAATAAATCTGGATCTCTTAATAGATCCGGTCTCGTCAATGCTTCTGGTAATCTTAATTCTGGCCTCGAGGCTAAAAGTTTCGGAATTTCGGTAGCCGGGGCAGCGGCCAAAGCTGGAAGATAGTCACGTGGTACTAAAAGGGGATCAGGTATTAAATGACCGGATGTTTCTATCAACTCTCTAAGTTGACTGGCCGGGTCCAAAAGCTTGTCCGTACTGGTAGACGTCGCGTAACCCTCTTGATACTCCGTCGATTGCATTCTAGATCTTACCAATATTTTATGATAACCTGCTTGTTTTCTTAACCGATTAATCGTCCATTCGGCCGACATAGGTTTCTTCGCTGTACTACGATCGCTTATAAAGAGACTACTTTGAATATCACTATTCGACATTAGTCTTCCCGAATTCTTCATCTCTTGATTTTGTACGTTAGAATGTTCTTGAAAAGTTCGTACAGTTCTACGCGTACCACCAACGTTGGATCTTTCATTATCTTTGGAATAATCCGACCGAGGAGTAGTAGCCGTATATTCGTTTGATCCAGGCTCGCATCGATTTGACGTACTTTCCCTGTTTCTATCGTAATCTTTATTTTCAAGACAACTCGGGGATGATAAAATACCCTTTAAAGTCAAATCGTTTTTAGCATCTTCAGAACAGGACACCGAACAAGGTGGGCTTGGTAACAGTCTTTCCAAGTATACCGAAGATGGCCTTTTAGAGGCAGGCGAACACGGAATACCACTGGGTTGAGGCGAAACCACTGTACCGCGAGATCTAAGTTCTTCGAGGACCTGTTCATCAAAGTGTTCCACGTCCTGGTACTTGCACTTTGCTTGAGCTTCGCTACTACGACCGGAACCGTTCCATGCACTACCATCTGTACGATCCTTAACATTTTCTATAGGAGTATTGCGATCATCCTGATTGTTCCTAGAATTTGATCTATGAAAACAACCACTATCGACGCTATCAAAAACTAAAGAATCAACTTTTTGCCTTCTAAGATCTTCCAAAACTTGTGAATCGCAATCGTCTTCGTCGTCCTCGAGATCTCTTTCTTCCTCCTCCTCATGTGGGAAGTCAGTTTTTGGAAAATTAACAGTACTCTCTGGCGATTCCACTCTGTCCTTGGTTTTTGGTGAGGTCGAACTCGTCGTTGACTGTGAATTAGATACGTTACGATAACGATAATTCGGTATGACGATCGACAAACCTGGAAGGTTTCGAGGTAAATTTAATGCTTGACCACGGACATCGAACGATCTCGTTGAGGAGTAATCGATCATGGTACCTTTCAAAAGTCTTTCTACGTTTTCTGCCTGACTATCGGGTGATCTGCTCGACGAGGAACTTTTCGATGAGGGTCTGGAGGAAGGTGGGTTTATATTTTTGGTTACTTCTTGAGGATGAGCTCTCGTTATGGAAACTGAAAGTCCTGGAGTATTTCTAAGGGCGTTCAATATCGTTGAACTACTACTGTAATCTATCTTCGTTGGTCCACCGGGTTCGCTAGGTGCTTCCTCGTTTATTTTCGATACGTTCATAGCTACGTTGTTTTTCCATTTATGAAGGAGAGAATTCGATTCAGATTTGGAACGACTAATACCACCGTCAGCTTCTGCCACTTTGCAAGATTTGATATCGATACTACTACTATTATTATTATTATTACTATTACTACTACTACTACTGCTACTACTACTACTATTATTTTTGCAAGCAACAAAAGTTGATTCTTTTGATAAATGACTTTTTCTTTCGTCGAGATTTAAATTGCAACGCTCGAGTATCTTCTCCTCGTGTACTTCTAATTGATCACAATCATTAATATTATCATTATTTTCAACATTTTCTTTTTGATAATTGGATATAAAGTCTGTCCTTGATTTATTTTTTATTACCGTACTAGGTAAGGCAGGATCCAAGTCTTTGCTCTTCTTATCGCTAATTTTCTTTTGATATACGTTCTCGCTCAAAACTAATTCGAAAGTTTTGTTAGAATGCATAGGTAAGTCGGCACTGGGCGTGTCGGTTGCTAAAACGGGTGAGGCTGTGGCATCTATCATATTTAATATGTCTTGAATACCCTCTTTATTTTCTCGACATTTGTTCCTATCATTAATCTCTTCTTCCACTGCTTCTTCTTCCTCCTCTTCCTCTTCGTCCTCTTCATCATTATCCTCATCTTCTTCGTCTTCCTCACCGTCGATATCTTCATTCTGTCTTTCGTTGTTCGGTTCTTTATCTTCCACTCTATCCTTCTCGTCATCGTTGCATGTGTCACCGACTTCCTTAAGACCGTTCAGGATCTTATCACTCCTTCGTAAAAGAGCATCCCGATGATCAGGTAGCTGAGATAAGTGAAGATGTTCTAGGACTACTCTCGGTTGAAAGTGTATGTCCTTTTGCAATCTTTCGAGATTGCTTTTACCGTTGGTATTCTTCAAATTCATAGATCCGAAGGACCTACTCTTTTTTCTCCCGTCATCTTGCTCTTCGTCTTCGGTTTCATCTTCATCATCGTCGTCGTCATCCTCTTCCTCATCTTCCTCCTCTTCCTCCTCCCCCTCCGAACAGGAGACCCTTCTTCGATTCCTTTTCCATTCCCCGTTACTGACTCGTACTCCATTTTGAAGATTTTCCAATGGGTAATAATCCTGAGAATATTTCTTGTCTTTCAAAAAGTCTTCGTATCTACGCTTCTTACCGATACTTTCTTTATCGATTATTAAATTATTATTAATGCTAGTTGCGGTCACGGTCTTCCCATTTTCCTTTTCTTCGTTCGAGTTTGAACTCGACGACGTGCACGCCGGTGTAATTTTTTTTTCTTGATTCGTACCGAGACCGGTGGAATACATATTGGATGTCGTTCTCGGTATTGAACGCCATCCTTGCGCAGTCTTCGTCAATTTAATGCGATTTCTCTTGTCATAATCCTCGCATCTAACTTCGACTATCCTCTGTTCTCTTTGAGACGCCCAGAGGAATATCGGGTTGACCTTTGGTCGTTTTTCTTCCAATTCCTCGGAAGGCTCTTTCCGAGCGTGTTTTGGATGTTTCTGATGATGATGATGATGGTGGTGATGATGATGATGATGGCGTCTTTGACGTCGGGGCACTGTGCCCCGTGCAGGGGCCCCGCTCATCACTCCATGCAAAGAACGGTAATTACCCCGCCACTCGTCCAGCAAATTTTGACTAAAACTCACCAGTATTCTAACGTTACTAGACTTTTACTTAAAATTTCTTTCCTCTAATCTCTCTCTCCCTCTCTCTCTCTTTCTCTCGCTCTCTTTCCTTTCTTTTTCTCCTTTCTGCGAAATATAATAGCACTATGTAATCCTATTCTTTAAACACTTTAGCAGGCACTATTATTCGAACCTGTTTATATCTAACTTTGCACAGTTTTACTTGTAAATTTTCTTAAAAAAAACCTTAAGTATTCTTATCAAAAAGTACAATTACGACGTATCCTACAAAAGTTTCAAAATCTTCTCATATCATAAATTACTTCCAAACAAACGTTCTTCTTGTTATCTACGAAGAGTACTGAGACATTTTCCTGAAAACTCGTTCGCCAATGGGATCGCGCGCATCCGTCAGTTGGACATCGATTTAGCCTTCTTGTACCAATCGTTTGTTAGTCGTTCGAAGATTCGGTTAGCCGCATGTGCATAAGTCAATGACCTATCTCATTGATTTTAGATCGAATAATCAGCTACTTTGTAGCGATGATATAGTGGAAAATGTTGCGGTCGTTGTATTTGTGTTAAAACCAAAACAATCATCTCCATCGAATAAATTGATAGGAATCGTTTTGATAACCTTGCCGTTAAACTCCAGCTCTTCTTTCTCTGTTATGCACGAGAAAGTTTCTTGTTCTTCTTCTTGTTCTTCTTCTTCTTCCTTTTCTTCTCTACGAGGAGTTCGTTGACATCCGGCAGAGCGTTGGAGCGTTTCAGAGAACGACGTACTTCCTATGGTACTATAACTTTCCAGGTACACGCCAACGTTACTGATGATGATGCTGCTGTTGCTGTTGGTGTTGCTGATGAGGTCGGCGACGTTCATCTGGCTGTTATCGAACCGTGACACGTAGAAGACACACCACAAAGAGAAATAGAATTAATAGGAAGAAAATTAACGAGGACGCTAACGTCGATCTTCATCGAACTGATTATTATACGGCGTCGATTTGCATCGAGCTTTCGGCGTCGACTCAGTTCAAAAAGAGATAGATAGAGATAGATAGATAGATAGATAGATAGATAGATAGATAGATGGAGTGAGAACGAACGAACGAGAGAGAGAGAGAGAGAGAAAGAGAGACAGAGCTTGCAACTGGCAGCACTGTGTTCGACCAATTCACCTCAGCCCAAGCTCTTCTTCCTCCTCCACTTCTTCTTCTTCTTCTTCTTCTCCTTCTTCTTTTTCTTCTTCTTTCTTTAGGCTAAGGTATTTACTAGCAATAAATGCTAGCTCAGTACCGAGTAGTACCAACTCCAAAAATCCCAAATAATAATCTTTTTAAAGATCCTACGTACGATAGTATTTTACTTTTTCTTTCGTTTTGCACCTCTTTCTCTCAGGTTTATACCTGGAAGAAAATAATTTAGAGTAAATCGGAAATAACTAACGAATTAATATACGAATACAGCAGCGTGGTTTTACATACCCTATATTTTTGTTAGAAATAATCTAAGGATGGTAATGCACTCACGTTATCCTTGACCTTGAGTATTTAGATATTTAATATGATCGGAAGAAAATTTCACGTAAAAGGATTGTCAACTATGACATAATAACTAAGTGGGATGCACAGTTGCCGGTTATACATCATTACGCACGGTCACACTGCCTGGGAGCTACTGACTGTGCCTCCTTGTTGCCTTCCTCGTCGCCGCCATCTACCCCACCCCTAACACCACCCCCGCTCCGCAAAATCATGATACAGGGACGTCTCTATTCCCGGTACCACCTTCCTTCCGTCATCTTTTCTTTTTTCTTCTTTTTTTCTTCTACTTTTTTTCCTCTTCCAGTTCTTCAAATTGCTATCAACTTTATACAACTTGTTAGATAAATATATAAAACGACACTTATTATTATCTCTATGGACTGTAATTAAAATAACATTATGTTACGTATTTATATTGTAATTTTATTCCTTCAACCGACAAGAAAAAAATGCCTTATTTGTATTGCTAATTTAAACCTTTTTATTTCTTTCCAATATATATTGATCGTTTATTTATATATCTTATTATGTAAAATAATAAGAAGTAAAAAGTATTACAATCTTACTTTACTTTTATTCTAACATCATTTTCATTTGATGATAATAAATTAACGATAAAAATGAATATTAAACATGTATATTGTTTAGGGTTTTCAATTGTATACATTTAATGTTTAATTAAATTAGCTTTGTGTTAATTAAAAAGTTAATAAATTAGAGATTTTTGATAAATAAATAAAGACAAGAAAAATCTATAAAATAAAGATCTCACATTGGGATAACGTTGAGTTCGCGGAAAATTCCGTTTGTGAAATGTCTCAAGGCGACGAGGCGTCTTGGGTCGATACTGTCTCCTCTCTACCTACACCCCTCTCTCCCTTTACCCAGCAAGCAGCCCTCCGCTCACGGCCGGAGCACCGACCATGGAATGAGCCGAATAGGAGGAGTAGAAGAGATAGAAAAAGAGTAAGAGAGAGACAGATGAAGAGAAAGACATGAAGAGGAGGAGTGAAGAGCTTGGAAAGAAGGCTGGAAAGGGAAGGAATGGGATGGAGGGAGTTGGCAGGGAGGAGGAGAGGTAATGCAGGAGGAGCGAGAGAGAGAGAGTGGGAGCGCCGGAGGAGGAATTGTGGAGGGGTAGGAGGAGGGATACAACCTGTATATATGTGCATATGCATGGTATATGTGTACACCGTATATACAGTGAAGGTAAATTCAATTATAATGGCGTCAAACGGCGTAGCATGTTTGGACGATTTTGTGTTATTACCATTCCTATTCGAATTGTATGTACATAGAGTATTTTTTTCATTCTTTTTTTTCACCTGTGATCGGATTATATTTTTTAAATGATGGAAAAATGAAAAAGGAAATAAGGTTGAATATAAAATAATATAGGTATTATACTGTAATGTCGTCTTGTACACTTAGGTGTATGTGTGTTCGTATAAAAATTATGCTTATACGAATAGCATTTGTATAATGTGACTCTAACAAGTGGCACAAAAAAGAAGTATTGTCTAAAATATTATCGTTTGCGACTGACACTGTTTTTTTTATTAAAAATTTATGTTTATTGCATCACGAGTCTAGGATGGTCATGTTAACTTGTTTTAACAACTAAATTGTTTGTTTCAAATAGGTAGAGCTAAAGAGAGAAAGGGAGTGAGGGAGGAAGATGGGAGGGAGGGAGGGAGGGAGGAAAGAACAAATACGTATATAGAAGCATTAAGTGACTAAACGAAAGAACTGAGCTTCGAATTCACCCTATGCTTCTCTTTCCTTCAGGAAGTAGAAAAAAGAACGGAGTGTTTTTATGATAGAGGATTTTTACGATAAAAGGCTAAAAGGGAGATTTATTGTAATTAATTAAATAATTGGAAAAAAAGAGGAAGAAAGAAAATTGTGCTCAAATGTAAGATGTTAGACTCATCTTCAATATGGCCACAATAACGTTGATACCGGTTTCAAATAAAATTTTGTACTTCCGGTTCTTTTCCATTTTTTGGTTACGAAAAAGATACGATCTTGTTGTCCTTGTCATTGCCGTTCTCCTCCTTAACGCATTTCTTTTTGTTTTATTTCTACTTCTTCTTCTTTTTTTGCTTTCTTTAGTTTTTGTTTTTTTTTCTTATTTTTTTCATTCCTTCCTTATACGCATTCGCGGTGTTCGTGGGGCCGCGAGGTGAGCCGCACAAGGTCACGTGGACTTCGTCCACCATTGAACGAATGTACTTCACGTAGAAGGGAGACGTAACTAAGCGAGACCAAAGAACGCACGATACTTGCGACTATTTTGTTCTTAAGATAGCTGATATGATATACGTTCCTGAGTATATTTAGAAATAATATTATTTTTTCTTTGTACAAACATTTCCTCAAAATCCATTATTGCTAAATCGATTTATCAGGAAACACGTCTGTTTTGTATTTACCTGTCGAAATTCGGGTCGATTGATTTGTCGAATTCAATTGTTAATTGTGGTAAACCTTACTTATTTTATTTCTGTTTTTCTTTTTCAGATTGTTTTTGTGTTCCTTTTGAAAATCAATGTCTCAGATCATCGATGTTACTTAGGTAGGTAGTGATAAAGTCGGTTATATGGCTTCCATCAGGTAATCTGAGGGAGTTAATGTAAGGAATCACAAGAGTGTATCTGAACAGTGATATAGGATACACCAGAACAACTACGATACAGTTACCATAAGGTTTTTACTCCCTTCTTATCAAAGACATTTGAATATATTTGCATCTGTTGTTTGATTTAAATTCATTATTCTAACGTTGCGCAAGTATTGATAGTTGTTTTATTTTTTTTAATTTAAAAACAAGGATACAACGTATTTGAATAAACGACTTTTTATTTAACGATAATATTTTCAATTTTCTACGTACTAACCTACTTAAATATTTCAATAGTAATATCACAAATTAGAATTACAATAAAATCTATTTTAGACAACACACAAGAGAGTTCTGTATTACCGATCGATAAAACTTTGAAGTTTGTCGTATTTTATCCTAGAGAGCGGACTGATTCATAAGAGACAATAGAAAATTTCAAAATACAGAAATATAGGTTACTAAAATTTTGCTTTTTATGCATATAAGAAATTCAATTCTAAACACAAATAATTTATAATTGATAATTAAATGTCTTCAGAAATTCCAAATGCACGTATCGTCTATATCCGGACATACTTTGTTAATCATTCATCAAGAATTTTGATTATATGGGGGGCTTTCCCCAGTTATGTATAATTCTTTTAAAAAAAGATATTTAAAAAATACTTGTACCTTTTCTCACAAAAAAATTGAGTAAATTTTGATTTGTCTAATCACTTTTGTTGCGTATTTTCGAAATCTAAACAAAACAGAAGTCTTGTAAAAATCAATTTTAAATTTTTGATTTTTTTTCCATGAAAACCACCAGTAATCCTGGAACAATAGCCTACTTACGTCACCAAAAACTACGTCATTGAATTTTTAAGTATTCGAGTCATCGTCTAGTTAACCTTTTCTCCTTCCAATTCATTTTTCATAATGCTCTATATATTCTAATTTATGTATCTAAGCATATGCTAATCATCAGTTTTTTGAATAGTTTATTTCAGTTATTATTATTCTTGATTGATTTTAATTAACAAAGTTCAAACCTCAAAAGTGAAAATGTAAACGAGAAACAGCATTTTTCGATATCTTCAAAAGCGTATTCTTCATTAAAATTTTTTGTTTTAACATGAAATGTGTTATTCAATAAAATTGGTTAAGAATTACGTTCAAATTTTAAAGTTAAACACTGTTTTCGACATTTTGAACATTGAAACCTTTGATCGGCATTACGTCAATGGCTAAATTTATTATACAGCGTTTAGTTCTTCTCGATGATTATTTAAGGAATAGGAGTCTTTAAATACTTTGTTTTCATCGAATTCGAAATTTAGAAGAGGATGTGTAATATAAGATCCAATTTTGATCTGATAACCTTTTTGAATCATCCTTTTTATCATTAGAACGAGATAAAAATAAAATGAAAGAAAAAAATTATGTATTCAATGAGTCATAGGGGTATTCGTACCGACTCCCACTGTAAATTTGAAATAATTGACATTTGCTTGTAAAATGCAAAGCTTAGACATTCTATATATATATAATACACAGAAATCTATTTTAAGATAATACAATTTTCAAAATGATATATCTATTTTGTTGCAGAATAATATTTTTTTGTTAAAGAAATATAATTTTACATGAAATTTATTTTAAATTATACAAAATTAATCTCGCTAGAGTATATTTGCATTTGTATACGATATAATAAAATGTACTTTAGTAGTAAGTTGACTCTTTTTTGAATTTTTTGAATTAATTAAAATTTAATAATCCTAAAATATATTTTTGTATATAAAAATTTGAAAATATATTGTGTTACATGAAAATTTTGATCATTTTTAATTGACAAGGATAATACTAATATTTCTGTCACTCGTATTTAAAAAACAAAGATCAACAATTCCACGTCTTAAAATTACATAATTAATTTAATAATAAAATTAACGTTGAAATGCAAACTTTTGTAAAGTTTTATGAAATAAAAATCTTGCATCAATATTCAATCATCTGTTATTTTGAATAAAGAAAAGGAATATACGCGTTAAAATAATAAAACACGGAAGTAAATTCAAACTATTCGTACTTACAAATCTATGCCGATTAACTCGAACGATGATAACAAACCTGCCTACAATGATTCTCAAAATATACTATCGGACCATGATCTCGGAACAACTCTTTTCTTAGAGTTGAATAAATATTGAAGTTAAAATATCAAAATCTAAATATTTCTCAAGAATAAATTCACTTGATATTACTGGTTACACTGTAAACTAGACAGCAAGCAAACGACTTTTTGCTTTACCAAGAATACAATTTCAATCAATAAAAAAATATAATCATTATCAATAAACGTAAAATATTCTCAACTGTTGTATTCAAGGACTTTTCCTCGAAGAGAGATTTTCCCTATTGATATCATAATACAAATCTTTTATAATCGGTAATGATGATGAAAAAAAAAAAAATATGAACAAAGAATTAAAAAATGTAGACAAAAACAGAAAACGTAAAAAAAAAACAGATTTAATTTTTAAATCTAAATAAACGTTTAAAATGCATGACGTGGGTGGAAAGAGCGCGTGACATTTTATGAAAACAATTTTTTCATTTGACGTCTTATTAATAATTTTAATAATTTTATATACGTATATGTATGTACGTAAATTTTTAATACATACTTATACATACATAATATATTTTTATATAAAAATTAGATGAGTCAACTGGAAGCATTGAATATTTTTGATAAAATATATTTAAATATATGTTTGATAAAAGAGAGAGATTGTTTTGATAAAAAGAAAGTTCACAGCAATTTCTTAATAAAATAAAATTAATTTTTAAAAGGATCTGATATCAAACTAAAATTGATGAAAATAAGAAAGAGATGATAAAAATTAAATTGTTTATAAATTTATCATGTGTGACAAATGTGCACATTTATACTATCACTTATAGTTTCGTGAAAAGAAATTTTTATAATTTTCCAAAATATTGACAAAATTATTAAGAAGAAAATTTGGACTTTAAAATTGTTATTTATGAAAAATTACAAAAAATTAGAAAAAATAAGAAAAGGAAAAAAAAAATAAAGAAAAGATTATTCAGTGATATGCATCTTATACTTTGGATGATACATCTTCGTGGTATCTACTCTTATACGTTGATTATTATTCACGTCTTGAAACATGTGATCAGTTTCTTACCAACCGTGGATCTGTAAACTGCGTGTATCGTGTTGTTTGTCGAATTATCGTCATAAACTAACAAATAATTAATTATATATATATACAGCTAATTAAATATATGGTTTAATAAATTATAAAAAGTTGATTATGTTAAAAATCTTAAATGATCATTACAAAAAGTATTTACTTTTCAATTATTTCTTAAACATCATACTTAAATCATTAAAAAACTAATAATAAATCTTAACACATACGTGTTACATTCGTATTTTCAAATGACATATTAAATCTATAGATTACACGGTTTCATTGATCTTCCTGGTGTTGCATGAACAAAGTATATATGTGAACACATTTTCGAAAATATTAACAAACCATTTTTTTAATTCTTATTGTTAGAATATTTGTAGATTTCTTGTATTTTGTTTAATTCTTTTTGATAATTTGTTTTAATTAACATTTATCTACGAAGTTCGAATGTGTTTTATTATTATCGTATGGGAAATAGTATTAACGTATACCTGATTATTATTTTGCAAAATACTAGCGATTATTTTAATTATTACGATTATTATTATTATTATATGAAAGACTGTATTCAGTAAACGAGGAAAAAATATTGTGCTCGTCCGGAAACCGCAAATGCTGATAATCCTTGAGACATATCAGTGTGGTATACAAACGATGTCAAAAAATAAAACAAAAATAAGATAAAATATTATTTATTTAGTCAATATTTTTTCAATATATTTAATTAATATTTTATTCGATAAATTGTCGGTATAATTAATAAATACTGGGCCATTTGTACAAAATATTCACAATTTGTGGTATTAAGTTAGTGTAATTACCATTTATATTGCATCATAATATATTATAATTATAATACCGACCATTTATTTACAATACTGATCAAAAATACTGCAAAATATTAATCAAATAAAGTAAAATATTTAAAATGTTTTTTTTTACGAGTATCGAAGTATCAATTTGACGAGAAACATGTGTAGCATTACGTGTAACGTATCATCATTGCTGTCCTTTTTCATACTAACCATTAGTCTCGTTTTAATATCGAGAGTGATTATTGTCGAGAGTACAGTGCCCCTCATTCATTCTATTCCATTGGTATGTTAATTTAAATTATTAAAAAATTCAAATTCGATAATAAATAGGACACACAGAATATAAAAAAATAAGATATTCAGTATTTGAGTTTTGCAGAGAATTGAATCGAGTTCGAATTCCTTTAGCGAACTTGATTGACCTTGAATGAAATTTTAATTAAAAGGTTGTTATCGATTTACATTTATATTCATAAAACAACATTATTACCTTATGAAATTTAAATTTATTTCCCAAAGTAATTTCTCTTTTTTTTTTTTTTAACAAGCCAATAAATTTATTTTAACAAGTAAATAAAATTCATTAATACATTTTAATTATTGTTATTTATTTTCTTAACACAGAAAAATGTCACGAATATACCAGAAGAATACAAGGATCTACCAGTAGTAGCACAATGTTGTCCAATGAATCAAATTCTATTTCGAGATGAAAAAACGGGTACAAAGATATGTATTTCTTTGATCTCATCCGATCAAACGTTCTCCCCATATTTTCATAAATCTAATTCATCTGGTTTATGGAGTACAAGGGAAAAACAAGACAGTTTTGTCGCAGTCGTTGGTTATCCTTGTAATTATGACAGGTAATTTATGAATTTACAATAAGTGTACGATAATAATAATAATAATAAGAATAATAATATATTTTTTGAACAATAAAATAACTTCAACAAATTTGCACAATCATTTCCTCCGATTTGTATGATAATATCAATGATCAACAAATAATCCGATAAGTGTTGGTTATAAAATAAAAAATGAATATTTACGATAAGCATAATAAATGTATTCTTATTTATCTCAATTGTCATCTTATTATTCATGGACAAAAAAAAATGTGAATAAATAATGAATGAAATTTATTAAAAGACAAATGTTCATCTTAAACGTCAGCTTTCGTGTATCAGCTGATAGGATGTTTAGTTCTGTCTTTCTTTCTTACTTTGTTATTTTTAACAGAATATTTTTTTCTTTTTTAATATCATTTGAAAAAGAGAGAATTTATTTGACAGCTTATCGATAATTGGTCAAACAAATTATCACACGGAATATCATCAAAATTCATTTTAACCTTTAGCAAAACCTTATCGATGTACTTACACGCTCAATTGATGTACTAAATCCTATCGATGTATCAATATGTACCTACATAATCTACCATCTATTAAAAAAACAAACTTTTATATCAAAAATATATATATTTACAATTGGTATCATAATTTATGATAGACTAGACGCTCTTCTTATTTTATTTTTTAAACCTAACTTTCAACCGATTACAAATTACGTTTATACTTTTATTTATATATTTCTTGTTACAGTTTTGAATTATATCCAATAAACAATTCTTATTATCTTTTATTTAATGGCTCGATATATTATCCTTCGTATAAACCTTCAATGCTCATGCCTGGTAAAGATTATTGTATGGAATACGTTCCTGAATTAGGATTACGAATTAGAGTATGTTTTCCAGAAGGTATAATAACATTATTTCTAAACATAATTAAAAATTAAATTTACTTTCAAAATACTCAAATACACTTCATTTTGTTTTATAATTTCAGATGTTCAAGTAATGAAAGCCAGTCCAGAGAAATTGTTTAGCATCCTCGGACTTTTAACATCCACAATACTTCTAATCTTCACTATAATTATTTATTTAATAATACCAAAATTAAGAAACATATATGGACGCGTAATTTGCCATTATTGTGGATGTCTTGCAATAGCGTTTATTATTTTAACTATATTGCAACTTGATGGTGTATATTGGAATCGTTACACGTGCATGATTATAAGTGAGTTTAGAAACATAATCAATTTTAAATTAGATCAAGTATCATTTTTAACAACGTTTGAAGCAATTAACTACATACGAAACTCGTTGCTCTATTTTTCCTATTCTGGAGTAATGTAATTTCCTATTACGTAGAAATATATTACCTTATTAATAATTAATTAATAATTCATTGATTTTTACAGGTTACATTATCCAATTCTTCTTCCTTGCCTCGCATACTTGGTTGAACGTTTTATGTATAGTTACGAACAATTTAATACGAAATTATGTTAATCATGCATCGATTTTACCACAAACAAATAAAGCACTCTTCTTTTATTATTCCTTGTGTGCTTGGGGCTCTTCAAGTATCCTTATCATTACAGACATATGTCTTAATCTCAGACCAATGAAATTTACTACTGAAAGTGACAGCTGTTGGATTGATTGTAAGTTGACAAATATATTATTAAATTTTTAATTACCGATCCATATTGAAGTCATAACAAAAGTGTTAAATATTAGGTCTGCTGGACAATTTGTTCACATTTCAAACATAGAAAAATATAATTTTTATAATTAAAACTAACAAACTTTTCGGTACTTCTAATATAATTCATATCAATGTGTTATTATCTTCATGAATGTTACTATATGTAAGAACAAGTGATTAGATTTTATTTATTATTAATTTTCATTTCTTATAAAATTTACGTAAATTCTATTTAAAACTATTTTTGTGAGAGAAAATTTTTCAAAAGTTAATTTTATTTTCTTATATTTTATTTATTTTTATTTACCATGAAGAGATTAACCTATTAATATACGATAAATAAATAATTTATATATGTAATTATAATAAAATTTTAGCTGACATCAAGTCGACGTCGTTCTACTTCTTCCCAGTGTTAATATTCTTAATAAACAATTTAATTGTTTTTATCTTAACTGGGATAACAATAAGACGATTCAAAAATGATCTCAAAATCCAACTGTTGACCAGAAATCAAGAATGCGATCAAAGGAATCAAAAGATGCTAAGTGTTTTAAATATAAGCCTAATTGTACCCATAGTATTATTTTTCTTTTTGGCATTAACTTGGGCCTTACAATTTATCACTTGGGATAATGGTATTAATTCATTCGATTGGTATCCTTTGAATTTAGTTAATGCAGTTCATGGTTTTTTTGCATTCGTCATTTTCGTACTTCGTAGGCCAATACGAGGTTTAATTTGGGATAGAATACAAAATCTTTGTAATAGTCAAAGACAAACACCTAGACTAACAAATATTTATAATCAATTTATTTTACACCCTTTAAGAATTGAAAATTAAGATTCACATTACCTCTGGTCGAATGATTTATATACCAGGGCATATAAAACCTTTTCCAATTTTTAAGATCCCTTTTATACCAACCAATATTTTTGCGATCTTAAATACAGATTCTTTAGTATCTTTTTTTTTATTATCATAAACTCACGAACGTACTATACATGTAATGTTGCCAAACTGGTTTTGAATTCACTTTCAGCCATTGTATATACCAAGAATTTGGTAGTTACTCGACCCCATACAGGGTTGTAGGATAAAAATATTTTAATAAAATTAAGACCTTCAGCTTATAGATATTCAATATTTTCGATTGGTAGTATAAATAATACGAAAATAATATATGTGTATATATGTAATATATGTGTATATGAGTAATAATTATATGTGAAGATTATTTGATATTATGTAACTAATTATTATACACATGTATAATTTTCACTGAAATTTTCGATAATGAAGTTAATAGAACAAAGATTAGATTTTTAACGAAAGATCTCAAATTTGTGATCAAGATATTTGATTGGCTCCTATTATTTATTTGTATTTGTATTTGTATTTGTATGAACAAAAATTACAGAATTAAATCTGTAAAAATACATTTCTATGATGATTAAGATATTTACTTATTTTTAATAAAATATATTTTATAAAGCACAGCTATAATTTAAATATTATAAGACCCTCGAAATATCGGCGCGTTTGCCATGGGCAAAAAGGGCAATTATCTTGAGACCATCATCAACTGATGGGCCCGAATGTCAAACAATGTTATTTAGTTTTATTTTTAATAAAATGATATCTACAATTATTATTATTATTTATCTTTTATGTATGAGTAAGAGCCAATGACTTGGGGATTCCCATCAACAGGGAGCCGAAATATCAAACCAGTAATTTTATTTTATTTTGAATAAAATGATATCTATAATTATTTTCTTATGAGTAAGCGTTAGAATTATTTCTGAAGAAAAATTCAACGTTACACGTAATATCCTTAAAATTAAAATCCTTAATTACCATTAATATATATTAACCTAATTTAATAATTTGTTTCTCCTTATTAACGTTAACAAAAATAAAATCTTATATTTGAATTTGAATGAATGAAAAATATCCAAGTGTAAAAAATAGAATAAACAGTATTATTATATATTAAGCAATACGCGATTCATACTTATTTCTTTTTAATTCATTATAATATAGTTTGCATAATTGCATAAATCTTCAAATGAAAAATAAACGATTATAATGATCGAAAGGGGGAAAGAATAATAGAAGATCCGTAAATTCAAAATTACGACGGCTAACTTAGTATTGTATCATCTTAAGTATGTGGATCTGTATAAGTGTTTGTATGTGTATGTGTTGAGTAGGTTTCCTTACGTATACGTAGAAACGATCTCGGACACCAATCGATAAAACCTTGAGAGTCTTGAGGAGTCTGGCCAGTGCCTTCCCAGACGTGGATCCGTAAACTACGTGAAATCAAAGTATTTGACGTGTTTCAGTGCGTCATCGTGTTAATTCAATTTTAATATATAACCATACGTATTTAATTACTCCATATTTGAAACAATTAAGTTATTTGCATATTGAATGCGAATGAAAGAAAACAATTCGTATCAGGAAAAGAACAAGAGTACTTATTTAAAATCCTATAAATGCATAATACCGTTCTTTAATTTTTTTTTCCAAGATCGTTGAAGTTTATCAGAAACATTCCAAAAATCGTTTGAAAATGACTCATGAATTTACTAGAGCAGCAACACGTGTTTTTAATTCAAACGTTTTATTTTCATTTCTTCGATCAATAGAATTCCTCCTTCAATCTTCCTACTCTTTCGATCTTTTCATCTGCAACTTGTGAAAGTAAATATTTTTCTTAGAAAATAGAGAAAGTTGAGTCAATTTCAAAAAAAAAAAAAATAGAAAAGAAAAAAACCTACGTGTTTCCCCATAAATTAAATCATTCTCAATGAACTGAGTTTGTATTTTTGGATAAAAGTATTGGTCAGATTTCTGGGTTAAGGAACAAACTATTATTATTATTATTCGTTCCTTTCATTTCTCACGAATTCAAATTCCTGGAATTCTTGGGAAAGATTACCCACTCCAAATCTGAAGAAAGATGAAGTCATTAATTTGTATTTTATGAACGTACTTTCCAATCATCAATTGAATCAAACGAATAATCGCGTTCGAATGTGTTTGAATTTATTCATTAACATCCAAGACTTGTGAACAAGTGTGTGTGTCTGTACGTATGTGTATGCATTCGGGTGTAGGCGTGGATGTGTTAAATTATTATTATTATTATTATTTAACGAAACGTGTATATAAAAAAAATGAAGGAGGATACTTGATGGACAAGTAACTTGTCAGCTGAAGTGTTAATAATTAGTAGTCAAGTATAAAATTCAATGAAATAAAATTTGTGCACGTTCATTCGAATATCCAGTAACTCGTTTGAAAAGCAAACATTACTTCTAATCACGTTTAAAAAATATATTTAAACCTTGACAAAGATACTAAGAATAAGTGAAATAACTTGAAGAATAAACAAAAGATTTAACTACGTACGTTGAGTGAAAAAACACAGAAAAAAAATAATAAATATTTTTCAAGGAAAAAACAATAGGTATGCCAATCATTCGCAGACGACAAATGGTTTTAACTTTTCAATGTACGAAATACGAAACTTGTAAAATTTCTTGAAATATTTCTCATAAAAAGTGACAAACAAATTTGATCATTAGTGTTTATTTAATTGAAAGAAAATCAAATTAAAAATTAAAATGTATCGAAGTAATTGTTTAGTGAAGACAAATTTATGGAGAATCATGGATAATTCATGTTCATTAGTACCTTTTGTTTTAAAATTTCTTTTAATGTCAAGACTGATTATCGCCGAGGGTTCAATACCCATCATTTATTCTATTCCACTGGTATGTTCATTTTATTTATTCATTTATTTATTAACGGGAAGTGGCACCCTTTCATACATACGTAAGTTGAATAAACAGTATTCAGGAAGAGATAATAGAAAACAAAAAATTATAAATATAAAATAAAAACTACAAATTTTGTATTTCATTAGAAAAATGTTAATTCAATGTTATAACGCATTATGTTTGTTATAAAGTTAAGGTTTCTATAGAATCGTATCGAATTCGATTTTTTTTCTTATTTTCATACAATACAGTTCTCACACGTATGTATGCATAAGCGTGACATAACCCGGAATGAAATATTTATAACGGTATCGTTATCGATTTACATTTATTCTCTCGTAGAAACACTTAATGCATTTATTTTTAATCAATTTTCCACAAAATAACTTTCGTTGAAAATAACCTCTCGAATAAAATGTAATTTTAAATAATAATTCTAATTTATTATTTCTTCTTTTCTTTTTTCATTTGCAGGAAAATGCCACGTCAATTTCGGAAGAGTACAGAACTTTGCCATTGGTGGCAAAATGTTGTCCGGTTAATGAAATATTAATTCGTGACGAAGAACAGAGTTCAAAATGCGTTTCATCGCACAATTATTCGTACGAGTCCATATTCTCGCCACTTTTTTGTGATTTCAATTCATCCGGTATTTTGATACCTGGGGATGAACATGACCATTTTGTTGCAATCATTGGAGAACCTTGTCAATATGACAGGTAATTGATATTTCTGTTCATCATCTTTACGATAAAAATGAAAAATTAGGTGTAGCAATTATTCCGGTAGCTTTTTAAAACAAATTTTATATTTATTTAATATAATAATCATATATATTTGTTATTATTCGAAATAGTCTTCATTACTTTTCAATAACTTTGGTTCATCTTTAAGACAATTGTCGAATTTCTTGATAAATAAAAAGAATACCGATTTTGATAAAATAAATTTAATATCATAGCAACGAATTAATTTCTACACCTAATAGATTTTTTTTATAGTAAATAAATTCACATAATCATTTGATTATAGTTGCGCGTATCGAACGCGTATCAATGACCAACGACAAATCGTTTGATAAGCGTTCAAATCGAAACGCAAGATGACTGTATTCGATAAACCTGACGGACGTGTTTATCTCATCTTATTTTCTTGATACAAGTGTGAAAATAAAGAAAAAAATAAAAGAAATAGAAATAGATAGATAAAACGGGAAATATATCCTCGACAGTGAACGCGACATTGTACAACGCATACATTTTTCCACAAAGAATATTATTTACCTAACGTAATGAAAAAAAAGAAAATTGAGAAAAAAAAATTATTATTTCCTCGACTTATCATAACTCAACCGGATCGAGTATCATCTATTATTTATCATCATCGTAATCAATTTCAAAGCTAACAATAAGACTTTATCGTTATACTTCTTACGTAAAATTTATATACGTAGGCCCTATTTTTGTCTTTTTTCATTGGAATGTTCCAAGATCATCTTTACTCGATCGATAAAACAATCTCTGACTAAATATATTCGACATTGTATCGCAGATACGAACGGAAAAGTCATTCGTATTGGTTATTGATTTTAACGAGATACATATATCATACACGTTTTAAATGATGTTAACTTATTTTTAAAATACAAAATAATTTTTTTTTCTCTTTTTTTTTTGCAGGTACTTATTATCCCCAGAAAACAATGTGGAAGATAAACATTACCTTTTACTCAATGGTACTATTTTTTTACCTGATTCTCTTCCTCGAATGCTCACGCCTGGGGTCGATTATTGTATGGAAGTAACACCAACGTTGGGTCTGATAACAGTAGTCTGTTCTCGGAACGGTAAATATAACGTACAAGTACTAAACTGAAAAAAAAAAATTAAAAAGAAATTACATTGTAAAAATAATCTAAGGAGAAAACTCACATAAAAATTTGATTATTTTCATTTTTAGAAGATAAAATATTGATGGCGGACACTCGAATTATTTTTTATGCCTGTGGACTTTTAATATCCGTACCATTTTTAATACTCACCATAATAGCTTATTCAATAACGCCTAAATTAAGAGACATTTATGGAAAAATACTTTGTCATTATTGCGGATGTTTGGTATTAGCTTTTACTGGTTTAGCAATTACGCAACTTGGTGGTGTACATTGGGAAGGTCATACGTGTATAGGAATAGGTAAGTTTTTAAATAACAAAAAAAGAAGAAAGAGAACTAATTAAAATTCTATCAATAATTCACAAGAATTCATTATGATAATTCATTCGATTAGACTTTGATTCTATTAATTGAATTCATTATAAATTAATTGATCTACTTTACAGATAAACGTTTGAAACTAAATACTTTCATTTAAGATTAATGTGTTATTACCTTATACTATCTTATTTATAATTAATATGATGAAACGATCGATGTTTGATTTTATTATTTTTTTTTCTATAGCCTTCGTTATCCAATTCTCGTTCGTGGCCTCTTATTTCTGGTTGAACGTGATGTGCATCGAGACATGGTTATTGATACGAAATCACGTTCATCATGCAGCATACAAAAAAATCAAACCCAATGTACTGTTCTTTTATTACTCGATATGGGCTTGGGGTTCCGCTGGTATTCTTATTCTATTATCTATAGTACTGGATCTGAACCCAACGATACCTATGATATACGTAAAACCTAACTTCAATAGCGATAGTGAAAACTGTTGGTTTAAATGTAAGTTGCCATCAAATTATTTAAAATACGATAATTCATACACGATGTTTAAAAAATATTGTTTATAATTTTAGCGGATACCCAATCGATGCCATACTTTTACGTGCCAATGGTGATGCTCTTATTAGTTAATTTAACATTTTTTATTCTAACTGGAATAACGATAAGAAAGTATCAAAAGGATCTTGCAATTAGACGATTAGCAAGAAATCAAGAATCTGATCGACAAGATCAAAGGATGTTTCGTAGTTTGAAAAGAACATTTATAGTTTGCATAGTATTATTTTCTTTAATGAGTTTAACTTTGACTATGGAATTGATATCCTGGTGGACTGGTGGTAATCCGTTCGATTGGTCAGTTTATGATTTGATAAATGCTCTGCAAGGTCTTCTTGTATTTGGTCTTTTTGTATTACGTAGACCAGCTCGAGATTTGATCTGGTACAGGATACAAAAACTACGTGGTATTGATGCGGTCGAACCGCAAACTGACACCGCTGCTTTTAGTCTTCTTACTGTTATCAATTAAAATTAGAATTAGTTAATAATTAATTTATGAGAGATTATTTGGTATTACATAATTGGTAACTCTAGGTTTGTATCTAGTGCGTCTATATGTGAGCGCGTGTGTGTGTATGTGCATGTGTATATATTGTGCAAGTTTTATATTAAAACGATTAAACATAATATTTTATTGACGTCAAATTCAATTCGACAACGAACTGATAGAACAAAAATTAGAATTAATTGAATTATTTAATGAATTTTAATTGATTATATATTATTATTATATATATATATATATATATATTTAAAAAGAGAGAGAGAGGAATGTTTATAACTTAATTGTTAATGTATATTTTTTTATCTGTGCTAAGATCATATAATAATTATTAAATTGCATAGAAAAACATTAAAGTAAATGTTAAAGAAATTATGCAACAACTTTATAATAAGATGTTTTCTCAACATCTTTATAAATGATATTGGTATATAACTGACAATGAATTTTAAGTATGCGTGTCTACATCAGTTATCTAATCATTAGAAGTTGTATGTCATTAATTCTAACTTTATTTAATTCATCGTTAAAATATCTCTTTTTTTTCCATCATAAAATGATATTTCAAATGATCAAATTATAAACGGACCTTGAAGAAATCCTGTAAATTTCATCGTCCTGTTATTACTACCATTATTTTATTAAACTATATTATACCCTAAAAAATTGTTCGGTCTTTGTTATTATTGTTATTATTTATTTATATTGTATAACTTTATCTAGCCCATTATTTAAATATTATCGATCTATATATGAGTCATCCATGAAAAATCCCTGTATGACTTACCAACCGACCCATATAAGGGTTGTATACCATGCAACGATAAATATAATAAAAATATTTATTTGAATTAAGAATATTTAATATTTGTACATAATGACTGAGGTTTAATTTAACAATGAAATGCAATGATAAAAAATATTATTACATTTTATTTTCATCATCATATATGTATATATATAAACATATATCATAGTATATATTTATTATTTCGTATTCATATACACGATTTATTGTTTTGTATATATACCCAAACTCGTATATAAATTTTAAAATTGTAAGTCATTATATATTGACTTACATATCCAGTCAACAAGCTCCGTTATTTAATAACGAACAATTTAAAAAATTTGTTCTCAGAAGAGTGCACGCGTGCATGTATTAATTAAAAACATTTCTTACATTTAGATAAAATGCTTTAGTGCACTCTAATAAGCTTTCCAAGATACACATAAGGTAATTAAGCGCGAGTGCATCCGAGCAATAAACTCAGAAGCATTAACCAGGTACCAAAAATAACATTTAAATATTTTCAACTAAATTCTCTACATATATATTAATAAAATGTATATATATTTATTTATATACTTTACGAAGATCAGATGTTAATAAAAGTAATTTGATAAAATATTTATTTTGTTGATAAGAAAAAATTCACATCTAATAATACAATACGTACAAAATATTCTCCAAGAATTCAACTCCTGATCTTCGTACTCTATAGCTATACAGCTATATAGCTATATATTTTATGTTAAGTTTTCCCATTAAACCTCAATACGAATGCTATACACGTTATATTTCTTTGTTCGATGGAATTATCACAATAATAGGAAATAAGTATTTAATCGATCCTTTATGATCGGAGGCTTTGAAAAGCGACATTTAAATTATACAGCATATATTAACCTCTATTTTGCGTGTCTTATTTTCTAATAGAAAATAATCATTCTTTTTGTAATAAAATTTCAAATGAGATCAGATCAATTTTTATGTCATTTAGAAACTATTCAACCTGTGCTATAGGTTTCCGTCGTATACGTATATATAATTAATTAATAAATTTACATTTTGTAAACGAATGTTTATAAATCATTTGCCATGGCAAGATTTCTAATATAATTGTCATTGTATTAAAAAAAGAAGAAAACATATATAATTCTTTTTGGTCAATTATTCTTCTTAGGCCTATCTATTAAAATTAATTACCCAAACCAAACTATCTTACCAATCAATATCGTCATATACACCAATAAAAATCCATTTTCGTTGATATTTCCAGACTATTTACTATTTCATAAAAATAATTTAACTAATTTTTCTGGTCTTTGACAGATTCGATCAAAGTGGTCTACGATGACCTGGAAATGGTGGGCTCATACCAAGAATTCCTTTCAAATCACCACGTTGCGCAACGTAAATTAAACGATACATTCCAGGAATTCTAAGGGCCGATTCGTTAAAAAATATTCTTTCCGTTAACGGTTCAGAAGGCCCTATTTCTGAAGTTTCTCCTGTTCTACCTAATGATAATTATAATATTTATTAGACAATAGACAATAAATTTCAATACAATAAATAAAATAAATTATATTTCTTTTTACCTCGTCCAACGTATTCATAAACGATGTAATCGTCTAAACTAGAAAATTGATTATGAAAAAGACCAATCCAATCACCACTGACTGGTCTTACATCACCGATCAATCTATACGATACTGAATTTTCTTCATCTATAAACCAAGCGGTAACTGGCTGGAATTCAACACCGTTATCTTCCACATGTGGCCTGATCTAAATAAAATAAATTCAAATTTTACATGTAGAAAACAAGAAATATATGTAGAAAAGAAAATAATTTCATTACCGTGATATTAAATTCACCGGTTACAGGTTTGTGATCGGATTGAATTAAATTAGGGTGACTTTTGTAATTAAGTTGTACTGCACTTAATGTAACATCATCATATACATTTGCATTAACTTTATACAAAATTCTATCCGTCCAAGATGGTCTACGCCTGTAAGAAAAAATTTGTAATAAAAATTATAAAGACAATTTATATAATCAGCGTGTGAATTATATTTGAATCATAGTATACTTGAGATCATAATCTTGGGAAGCAAATTCAAATTTGTACGTAGGAGGAAATTCTATATCATTTTCATGAAGTTCAGCAAATGCATCACCATTTCTCATCACCATCTTTAATTGGTCCCTTTCTAAAAGTAAATTTAATTGATTCTTTTTAACTAACAAATCAATATCAACTGCAGTTAAATCTTCTCCATGAAGTCTAAAATTTAAATCTCCAATCCAAAATACATAGCTGAAAAAGAATTAAAGCAATTGTTCATAAACTTAATCTACATAAAAATCAATCTACGTATATATCCATGTTATAAATATATATATATATATATGTATACAAACTCATGAAATAAAATATTTGATGTGTCAGGTGCAGTAAAAGCATGTTCTCTAAGAATAGTATTATAATCCGATATTCTATCTGCTAATAGATGATCGTGGGGTGTAAGATGTGTGTTTACAACACAAATACTAACACCGTACAAATTAAATCGTATGCTTACGGCACCCTTGTTACCCTAAAAAACATATATTTTTATATATAATAAATATTTGTATAAATAGAATTTTTAATATCAATCTCTTACCCACATTCCACCAAACCCTGTTCTTGTATATTGCGCTTCGACCAATCTTAAATGGGTTATATGTTTTCTTAAACAGAAAAAATTTAGAACGAGCCCCTGTAACCGTTGAGAACGGATTTTCACATAATCGTAATCTTTTAATACATCTCTGTAATTATTAGCGTTAAAATATAGAATTTGTATCGCTTTATAATATATTTAATTGTCACAATATTAAGGACAAATGATTAAAATATTTGTTGTGTAAACTTGCCTAAACGATTTGGTCCATGGATCCTCTTGAAACAAAGTATCTAATAACATATTCTGTGGTTGTGCCTTTACCTCCTGTAGTCTACCGCAAAATATAATCAATTCTCTTACTGACATACTTTAGTATTTTTTTATACACATTTTTCTATCGGTTAAAATACTAAACATACCCAATAAAAAATATATCCGGCAAGGGATTTAATATTCCATGCTTAATATTTAAAAGTTGATGGAGAGCTTGTTCCGGAAACTTGGTAGCCACATTCCACGTAACAAAGTAAATCCTTAACAATAAAAGAAAATAAATCAACGCATAAGAATTAGATATAATAATTTCATTACAACATTGATTTTAATTGCGATATTAATATTTTCAGTAATTGTTACCAGACTATTATTTTAAATGTATATATATATATATATATATATGTGTGTGTATATGTTTATAAATGCATAAAATTAATTAATTAAAAAACCAAACTTACCTTAAATGCTCTAATTGTGCTGCCATTTCGTTTACCGTTAGATAAAGTGTAGAAAAATTCCAAGTATCTCAGTAACACTGATACTGATTTCTAAATGTAAGGTTAGGATAATGCATATCGTAAAAAAATTGCTCTTATGAGTGTGCATTAATTAAAGGCAATCAAGATATACATAATTTGCAAAAAACTTGTAAATATTGCTATATGCAGAGAGGAGTGGTTATTTTATAACACCATATTCTTCACGATTGTTGACATTTCTAAAGAAGCAGCCTGGAGAAACCTTTCCCCGCCTAACTCAAACCACGTGATGTGACAGCAACCTGTCGTTGGTGATGCCTTTGCATGACCCTATTTTAAATTATTTAACTACGATCTATACTCTTGCTTTCTTTTTATTTCATTATTTATTCGCGGTATTAACTTTATCGATTATTTTTCTTATTATATTCTTATATCACAATTATTATATCTATACATGTATATATTTGTACAGTTTTTAGTTTATTTATTTGTATGTAAAAAAAAGTTCCTTAAAAAGCAACGTCATTCTCTCTCTGTTATTTATAAATGGCGAATAGAGTCAATTACGAATTATTCTTTCTATCTATAAAGAAAATTCACAAATTCAATGACCCAATTATAATTATTCTTGCTTTAAATAATTAATTAAAATGATTACTCTTAATAATACAAAATTCGTGGTTACTTTAATGACAAATTATTGTATTAAAAATATTGTATTATATAAAAATGAAAGATGTTTATTCGCACGCATAACATTCTCGACGTACTCTTATCAATGTTAATTCTTTGTTTCTTATAAAAAAAATAAAAAGTTGACACAATAAAAAAACGTGTCAAATATTAAAAAATGCAACGTAAGTATTTACAATTGGAGCGATTAATTCGATCCATGTTTTTAAACTAATGCGAAATAATTCTAAAAGGCGTCGATTTTTTACATTAAATTTAACGCATTAAATGCCACAAAGCGTTTTTTTTTTCATTAAAATGAGACCACGTAGATCATCTGTGATTAACGTTATTATACTGTTTTATATTTAATCTTAAAATGTGGCTTCTGCGGGGAAAAACTCGTAAAATTTACGTGGCAGTCAATGCGTTTAATCAAACATTGTTTGGATTTAAGTTCGTTTGGGTCGATTAAAATCGATAGTTCAAGGAAACGGAAAGGAATGGAGAGGAGGAGGAGAGGAAAGGAGGGAGAGAGGGATCAATACATCATCCCCGGATGTGTTGCTCTCTGGAAAAATACGTTTGGATTTGCTGATAAAGTTGTGTAGAGATTTCCAGCATCCTCCGGCCTCAAATACATGCCGGATGGTAAAACAAACGTCTCCATCGGCCCATGAACCTCTGAAAACGAGCAAGAGAAAACATTTTAAGTAGTACGAGAATTCTCTTATACACACACGTGTAGCATACTTTTACTTTAGAAATCATCAAACGATCAACAACTTCGAAAACATTGTTTAAAATAAAAATAATGTAACTCGCTTGGATCACAAGTCTACGTAAATCAATTTAAATATAAAATAGACTAAATGAAATAACAGCATAAACATCGATCATTCTAATAGACAAAAATTCGATTGGATATAACAATAATAAAAAATTTTAAATGTAATATTTCATTGTAAAAAAAAAAAAAGATTTCAACCAACATAAAAGACCAAAGCGCAATTTATTAATGCGGTTTTATCGGTGTCTGACATCGATAATAGTGTTCTACTTATGCGGCTGACCATAAATGTCATTTCATACTTCTCCAATAACACGCGTGATAGTATAATAAATATTCTACATTTATCATTACGTATTGAGATACTCCGAATCAAAAAGAAGAAAAATAAAAAGAAAAAAGTCACTTGTATTAAAAGAGGGCCCTGAAGTATCGTTATTAAGGAATACGAATAATGTGTGGGTTTTTAATCATAGTTCTGTCTCGTCAAAAGATCCATTATTTTCTTCCCATCTCACCCCCGATTCTTTCGCTTCGCCGAGCGCAAACAAAAAAAAAAGATAAAGAAAAGAAATAAAAAGTAAAATGAACAAAAACAAAACTAGAAAAGAAAGAAAAAAAAATCGTAAATATAAAAAAAAGTTTGAAGAGTAGGTGCGAGAAGTTTGACTCGTTTAAGTGGATGGTCAAGGGGCTAGTGACCTTTAGCTCGTAATTTCTAGTATATTCCACGCCTTGCTCGTAATAATGAACATTACGGTAAAGAGACATATCGCACGTTATGTAGGCATCGCGTTTTGCACTTCACGCTTTCAGCGCAAATACTTAGAACGCTGACGTTATTGACTAATCGACGAATAACGTCAATCTTTTTATTTCTTTTTTTATTCTTTTTCTTTCCAAATGAATTTAAATAAATATAAATATGTATACGTTTATAAACATCAGCATTCTTATATGTTAGTTAACTTTTTTTTTTCATTTTGTTCGAATAAGATCATTATCAAGTGAAATTAAAAGGAAAAAATAAGTGTATCTGTATGTATGTATGTGTGTGTGCATTTGTATGTGAAAACTAACATTCCTTTTTTTAAGAGGGAAAGCTTTTAAGTAACTTGCAAGCGATTCGACGACGACGACGACGAGGATGTCGTTCGTCTGATCTAACGGTACCCTTTTTCCTCTCTTCTTCCTTTAAACGCCGAAGAAGTGCTTGACCCTTGTCTTGGGACTTTCTCTCTCTCTCTCTCTCTCTCTTTATCTTTATCTTTATTTTTCTCTTTTTCTTTCTCCCACATATCTTTCTCTTTCTCTCTAGCTAACACGTATGATTTTTCTTCCCTTTCGTTTGGTACTTACGAGTTGAAGGTCGCGAGAAGTCAAGAGCGTAAACGAGGAACCAATTACGTTGAAGGAAAAATGCATGGCAAGAAGAAGAAGAAGACGAAGAAGAAGAATAAGAAGAAAAAGAAGAGACGACATGTCGCTGCTAGAAGAGAGCGACTTTATTGCACGTACTTTAACGTTGCAAATTTATCATGAGATTTTCCTACAGAAGATAAATACCAAGAATGTCTACGTCTCGGTATTGGATAAATAAATGATTTATCAAAATAATCATAAGGAAGAGAGTTAAGAGAAATTAATAATTTAATTTTAGGTAATTTTAAATCGAAGTTGCAGAGTCGAGAATAATATCGATGACTTACCATCAGAATATATTGGTGGACTTCCCCCATGTCTACAAGCACTGCAACCAGGTATTCCTGATGAGACCAACGCAACGCGATCTGTAATATTATAAAAACGTGTGAAAATAATTATCTTTCTTTTATTTGATTTTTCGAATCGATTGCATCCTTTTTTTAAAATCTTAAATATTAATTATAATAATTTCTTTATTTTCTACTTGGGTTATACGATATAAAATGACCGGACGTAAAGTTTAGAATATCGTAACCGAAAAGAAACTCGTGGTATAATTGTGAAAGAAACGTATTTACCTAACAACGCAACTTACACGTGAGTGCGAAACGACAAATGAAATTTACAAATGAGGTTTCAGGTGAAATCATTGAAATTCGTTCATTCTAACGTACCAGCGCTGTGATAGTGCATCTTCCTTTTCAAGGACGTTTCGGCAGGTTTGAAATGAAAAAAGGAAGGGGAGTAGCCGCTTCCAGGTAGAGAGCTGAGTGCGTCATCGCGATCTCGAATGACGGTTGTGGGTCCTTCTCGACCAAGGGCAGCCAATTGCCGACCCTTCGGCAGAAACATCGTTAAAAATACGAGAAAAGAAGTAGTCAGGAGACCATAGGCCAGCCATGCCTCCTTATCGCTCTCGGAGGACGCTACTGTTGAACCAATCGCGCTTGATATCCAAATGGGCAATGATAAACCAACGGCAAGTCCGATGAAAGCAGCTTCTCTATTATTATCACGAACACCACGTGCACGAACGGCCAAACAGGCGACCGCTACTAACAGTATCCCTGGATATCTAAAGCAAAAAAAAGAAAAAAAATGGAACAAAATGAAACGATCAAATTTATACAAAATATTATGGATTTTTATACCATGTCACATCTTTAATACAAAAGTTACATTTCAAAAGTTTACCCGAGTGAAGCCACTGTCTGTCCGAGAGGAGTTTTGCAACCCAATGCAACCGGACCACTCTGATCAACGTTTTGAACTTGGATAACTGCAGGTGGTTCCCCGTAAAACCATTGGCCAACGATGGCTACTTGTACCAGTACTGCAAATACCAGTACTAATGCCTGCGATAAAATAAAAAAAAATATATTATTCAAATATATATATATATAAATAAATATTATTTCCAATCTGTCAATGTTAGTTACGTACACGTTGCTTTCGCGCGAATAGTCGCGTACCATTGGCATTCTGATTGCTCGGCGCAGACCGAACGTGAAAAATTCCGAGTATTCACGGTCTAAGTCGTCCCACGAGTTTCTATACACTAACCCACTATTGTATATACGTGTGTTGCCTATACACAACTACAAGTAAGCTTTTCATTCATATCGAACACTCGCGTGATAGCTTTACCGCAGATCGAGAAACAAGACCGGATCTCTTTGAAATTTTTAGATATAACAACATTCCTTGAAATCGCGAAAATAATCTTTTTCAATAATAATATTCAAATTGATGTTAAGTTAAAAATATATATATATATATATATATATATAAAGGCAAAAAGCAAAAAAGAAAATGTAATTATGCAAATGGCACTGCATTATTCGAATTTAGTGAAAAATCTTCGCGCGATGCGTGTACTTAATTATAGTTCGTACTAACTTGATAAGGTGCTGGCAAATAGACCCCGCTATTCAAGGAAAGAAGGAAGACACATTTGACGAGGAGGGCCGCAAATACGAGGGCCGCTGGTAAACCGACTAGTCTGAAGGCTGCACAAGATAAAGGATTTTGACTGAGAGAAGCTGCAGCCGAAAGTCCGGCCAAAAGAAAGAGACCAAGTAACAAAGCTTGGCCTAGGAACAAGTGTCGTCTGTTTGGAGCTGCTGCTCTTGCCTGAAATTAAATATTTTCATGAGAAAGAAAAAGAAAAAGAAAGATAAAGTTCCTGTCGATTAAATCCGTCGTAATTATGTTCGTTTTATCATCAATCTTAATATGGTGTTCGAAGCATTATGCGTGATTCCGAGTAAGGTAAAATAACGAATATGAAACGAGTAGGCGCCGTCTTGCTCTAGATTGTATACAGAGGAAGAATACACCATAATCGTAAACAAATTAAATCGGATCGCTTTCTCAATGAACGCGTATATTAATTTCTCTAATTATAATGCAGTTAAGATTTAAACAAATATTTTATGTATAATTATATGTATAAACAAATATAAATATGTAAATACGGTACATGCATACAAATAGATTACTGCTCGTTCCGATCGAACAAGTAGCCGTAAAAGTTTCGAGAGTAATCGATAACTTCCTCAAACGACAAGAACGGTAACGAGATAGTAATGGTATGATAATAATAGAGCGTATACGTCTGAGGAGCAATGTGTGATAGGGAAAGAAACTCGTTTTACTATCACGGCCTTTCCCGACTCGTTTGCTCGTGGCCCAATGGAGCGTGGCAATACGCAACCTAGACGACGAGACATATCGAATATAGAAACGTTCGATAAACTAGGCCTAGGTCTCGGCGAAATTCTCTTTATCGGGTCCGAATTATCGGAGCTTGTCGAAGAATTCTATCGAAAATAATATATATTACGAAAACTGTTTAAGATCAATGAAAAATCTCGGTCAAACGAATCTTATTTCTCAAGAACTCGATGTTCTTTCGTCTATATCCGAAAACAATTGAAAAGTATTTAAATACCAGTAATTTCGTAGATTAGAAAAATAAAAGAAAAAATAATTATTTATAAGTAGGATGAGAGAATATTAAAAAGTATTCATTAGTGTTAAAGTTTAGAGCATTGACCAACCTTGAGGAGTACGAAAACCTCGAAACCAGCCATGAGTAGCATCGCTGCGGCACTTAGGGCTGCAAGGGGAAGAGCCCAAGGTCGTTGTCTGAGAAGGAAACGCGAGCTTGGCGGTCTACTGGATTCGGTTTCGCGTTCCTGGCCCTTCCTAGTAGGCATCCTGAAGACGGAGATGGTTCTGTTAGGTGCCGGTACGCTGATAACGCTGGCCACGCTCGCCAAACCATTTCTATCGGCTGTATCTTCCGACGGTACTAGGAAGAATTCTGTTGATAATTCGTAATCCTTCGAAGACGAAGGACTTCGAATGGCTTCAACAGAACCTAACAAGCTCGCCGTGGCACACGAAAAAAATATTGGACTTAGCCTCATGTCGAGACAACTCTCCTTGTGTCCTCTCGTCACCGCTTCGTGTATCTTCTCCTACGCAATCGCATCCTTACGTATAAGGGATCGTCTTGTTTTCTTTTTTCTCTCTCTGCCTTCGTAAGATTTTCTCTTTCCCGATCTCTGAAAATAGCGAACCAACTGACATTCTGTTGTTTGTAGTTTTTTTTAATTTTTTTTTTTTCATTTATTCAAACGTTTATCTTGTCTGTCACGATGACGATGATGATGATGATAATGATGATAATAAATGATGATTTTCACAAAGAACGTTTTCTTTAACAGACACGTAAATGAAAAGCACATGATTCTTAACGCCGATGAATAAACCAATGAAATTAACGCTCGACATGCTTGTTACCTGAAGACTTAAATCTCCTATAATTTATGAGCCAGGGTACGAATAATATAATAAGGAGTTTCACGCTAATACTTATACGCACGCTATCGCGCCAAGGATGGATGCGTTGCAATAACCCGGTCACGATGATAAAACGACAGGAAGAGATCATGGGTTCTAAAAACGATTCCCTAAGACTTATCAACGGGCCGTAAAAAATACCTACATACGCGGGAAAGGAACGTTGTTGATAATCGTCGAACAAGTCTGAACGTAAGTAGAGTGAAGCGAGATCAAGGAAATAAATAAAGTTTAAAGGAAAAGTTGGAAGAAAGTGCGTGCAGATATCACGAAAGGTTTTTTTTCTTTTTTTTCGAATAAGATTAACTAGAATGTGATATTATTTTGGAAATGATGTATTAACCTCTTTCTCTCTCTCTCTCTCTCTCTCTATCTTTTCTTTCTTCTTCTTCTCTCTCTCAGAAAATTCTCGTCATCTTTGGTAAAGAACCTGAAGAAACGATCACGTGCATCCTCCCATCTTTGTCACTCATGTGTCATCTTCCCGCGCTTTTTTATTAATAAAAATAAAAGAAAGATTCGAAGAAAATAATATTATTACAATTATCGATCGATTTGGAAGAAATTTTAATTGATATTTATAGATCGAATAGAAAAATACCGATCAAATATGGCGAGCATGGAGGAGCTCGAGGTGCACGTTGCGAGAAGCACGTTCCTACTAAACCGCGAAGAACTCTCGAGGGCGAAACTGGAAGCGTACTAGAGTTCCGTCCTGCGGAGGTGAAGCCTATCCGTTACAGAGGAACCAGGGAGATGGTGATGACGATGGGGCATAGTGATGGTGGTGGTGATGGTGATGGTGGAGGTGGTGCTGCTGATGGTGGTGGTGGTAGTAGTAACGCTGGTGTGGTGATGGTTTTGCCACGGACCAGGAACGGATACTATCAATCTGAAAATAAATCACAAAGGTAAAATTAGAAACAGACATTACAACAAACTTCTAATTTTCTTTCTTCTTTTTTTTTTTTTACATTAGGTAACTTCGATAAAAATTTGTCAGACCAATTTGATTGACTCGATGTGTTACTACTTTTTTTTTATGTTTTTTAAGTATAATTATCTATCTTTCGAAGAACTTAAATTTATGTAATATTCGTATGCCGTTAAGATTAGAAAAAATCGTTCATCATTTGTAGAATTTCTATAAAAAGGTGATAAACACGTGGTATATACTTTCACTGAAAGTACACGTTTGTCTCGTATCAGTTGCGTCCCTGTAAAGAAAAGAGAGAATGCAGTATGGGGAATAAAGGAACGTAGGAGAAAGAGAGTTGCAGTTGGATAAAGAGAGCGAGAGGAGTTGGTCCTCCGATGTCGAGGACCGGACTCTCAACGATGCATTTACATATCGGACATGTAATAACCTCGAAAAAGTATTAACAATGAATGCCCGAGGTTCGTCTCGGTTTGAACTAAGAAACGAACGAACGTACGTACGTACGAATGAAGAAAAAGATAGAAGAAGGAGTAGGAGGAAAAGAAAATGACGGAGGACGATCGAACGTTGCGTTTAACGAACTCTGTAACTTCGAACGACAGTATCGACGAACAGTCAAAATTCCATCGCAAAAAGTTGACAGGGGGAAGGGACGTCTTATTAGAAACGCCCTTTCTCATAATTGTGTCTCATATGTGAGAGATACAAAAAAGAACAGATAAAATACAAAATGAGATATCAGAATATTTTCAAAAGTAATTTCAACTTTGAAATTTTTACTCGTCCTCAACTTTTTTTTCTAGTAGAACATGAAAAGGTATTCGTTCTTCACGAATCATTTCTCGTTACTGTTACTAGGCTTCTTTTTTTTATTAGCAAATAAAACACTCTACATACGATATACTTGATAAGAAAAATTAAAAAAAAGATAAAACGTAGAACCAAGAACAGCGTGTGTGTCTTTGGAGGGTTCTCTTTGAGGTCAAATCACGAGATACACGTACGCATAGCGGTACGTTTCCTTTCGTTCTCGTAAGTAACTTCTGTGTATGTATGCTACAGTTGATATATGTGTGGCGCATTCACGTCATAGATCGACGATCTTACTCGTAAATAAGTACTACGTAAGGAGACACATTCGGTAGCTCTGCCGATCGAACCCTGCACTCGGAGTTCGACGAACCCTTTGTCTCGAAAACCGGACAAACCGTTTGCACATCGGTGCGGGTCTCGACTTCATGATACCATGAGATACAGGCTGTTTCAAAGCTTCAAAATTGCATAGATATATTATTTTCATTTAATTTAATTACAAGATTGGTTTCATCCTGACGATCATAGAGCTGCAGGTTTTTTTTTTACAAATGTTCTTGAAATATGTTTCTTTTTGTTTTAAAATAATATTTAAAATGAAATCTCTATACGATACACATTGTAGATTCATAAATTTGATTGAGAATTACTTATGCAATCTGACTGTGAGATAACATCGATGACGATGAAAATGTTTCAAGGAATTATCCAACATTCAAAAACGATCCCTTCGAGAACGAATTATACAATAAGTTTGAAGAGCAATGCGAAGCCACACCCGGTCACTTTCTCCACCAAAGCCAAAGTCATTCTTGTACCGTATAGTACCGTGCTTAATGACGCAAGCTACCCACGCGATCTAATGTAAGGTACGGTAAATCGTTTCCCTTTCACGTTCTAAGTAAAAAGGATAGAATTTAGTTGCAAGCTTTTCAACCTTTCAGATAACATAAATTTAATTCTAGAAATTCTGGATTTCAATGAACACCCACCCACCCACTTTCATTCATTCTCGTGTCTAATTGAGAAGATATTGAAACAAACTAACTGTAATTTATGATTTAAGAAAATAAAAACTAATTTGTTTGTACAAAAAAATAGTTTACAAAATGATTAAATATTTAAGAATAACAAATCAAAATATTTGAGATAGCATAAGAAATTGTTGGATAATTCGAGTTTGTTTTCCTTTAGAATACTTCGACGCAAAGTTATTCCATCTTTTTCTCTCACACGTGAAATTCCTCAGAGCGGGTACGCAAAGCCGAAAAGTTCGCGGTTGTACACCAAATCTCCGAGCTGCGCCATGTTATTGGGGACCAGTGAGCTCGATGCACGAGAAAGAAAGAGAGAAAAGCATTCGCTTGTAACCGGTTTCGACGAACTAAAGCTAAATAAAGTCATGTATGTACCAGGATGAACGGAGAATATCGTCGTACCAATAATTCTCATCTCGAAGAACAATGATAGATTTAGAAATCAAACTTAAATTCAACTAACTATTCTACGAGCTTTTTCAAAGAGAATTACTTTGTCGATACATGGAGAAAACAACTACCATTACTTTACTTTACTTTTTTATTTTACTAATGTAAAATTAAATACGTCAAAATAACAAAAAAAAATGAAATTTTCAAACAAATTGTAACCAAAAATCTATACGCCTAAATTTTAGATAAAAAGAAAAAACAAATGGAGTTTATTGACTAGTATTATTTCATTATTACTGAGAAAACTTAGTTACTAAGATTTTGTTTCAAAAAAATATTTTTATTACTATATTCGTATTGAATTGAAATACGACAAAATAATGGAAATATAAAACATGTAGGAATGAATGAATGAATGAAGTTTTTAAGACGCGTTAAGATAAAAATCTGTAAGCCTAAATTCGAGATAAATAAAAAAAAGGATCCAACCAACCAAAAAAAAAAAAAGGAACCACGTATATATTATGTTTATTCTCGAAACTTAACTCCTTTTGTCTTTTTGCTTCATCGAGCGCGATACGTTGATAAGTCGACCCTTCTACGACGATTCATTTGAATATAAATCCGGTTGTCTGCACTCGGCGTAAGGTACATGTGCGTAAAGGGCGAAGGGAGAAAGAAGAGTTGAAAGAAGATAGGAACTAACCCTGTAGAGAAAAAGAGAGAGAGAAAGACAGAAAAATAGAAGAAGACTAACGTATACACGTATGAAAGAGAAAAAGATAAAAATAGATATATTTCTTTTTTTCTTTTCTTGTTTATTGTAACCACAAACTGCGGTGGTCGCTCATGCAGGATGATATTTTTTCTTATCCTTATTTCAAGGGTTCGTCCTCTCGCAAAAATCCTTGATTTCTTTTTCTACTTTTGTTCTCTCGAGAAGATTTAACCGAAATTCAAAACCTAAACAAATACTTGTACGATGACAGGATGTATTTTTCTGTTTAAAAAAATCGTATAAAAACATTGTTGATACAAAAAAAAAGTAACGTGAGTTATTATAGTGATTATTTAAAAAAAAAAAAAACGAACAGAGAAAAGAAAACCTTACAAAAGTATAAGAACTCTTCCATGAAACGTTATCTTCGTTGGCAAGTTTAGTCCTTTTGGTTAAAAATTAAAGGGCGAAGGTTTAACCACGAAAGATCGAGGAGAAGGGTCGTCTTCCCTCCTATCTTCTAGCAGCGAAGGCGTAGACACGAGGTACTCTGAAACGTTTATGTTCGTACACGACGTTATATAGAAGGAAAAAGAGAGAGAAAATATACATGAAGGCCCCTCCATGTTTCCACGTACGATTCGCATAAGCGTATAAACCACTTCGCGCACGTCCACGTGTACTCACGATGGAGTAACGATATTTATTATATGTCGGGTATGAGTTATGGGCAGTTAACTTCGCGTTCGTGACGGGCCCTCCTTCCCACCCCCCACCCCCCTATCGTGTGTAGTATGCACCCAAGGACCCATGCACATCTTCCATGCACTTACGAATAGTGAAAAGAATACCTTTTCTTATACTTATGGTTCCCTATTTCTTCTAACTCATTTTCTAATAAAATACAGAAGCTTATTTCAAGAAAATGTTGTTCTTTTTCTTTTTTTTTGTTCCCTCCGAAAGGATTTATTTTATTACCGATTATATCATTCAAATACAATTGAATGAATTTCTACAGAAGAAAGGTATATGTTGTATTTTAGAAAATTTGTAAGAAATGGTATACAAATGGTTCATTACTCATTATAGTGATTAAACAAGTTACTGATGTAATATACACTTTTACTTATACTTGTCAACAAATGACGAATAATTTTTATATTTAATTTCTTCTGTTGTAATGAATAAATAATTATATTAGCATTTTTTTTTGTTTACCTGTAAATTATAGTGATATGTAACACGTAAAACTTCTTCTTTTAAATGCTAGTTAAATATTTCCTAAAAAAAGAAAAAGAATAAAATTAATTCAAAGTAAGAAATGAATTGATACGTAATACTACGTTAGAAATAATAATTTTACAGTCTAACGGAAGTTCAAACTAAAAACAAAAGGACAAACATATATTCCATAACTAAAATAAGTAAAAAAAAGAAATAAATTCCGAGAGCTTTGTAGTTGATAAATGCAATATGCCAGCTTCCGTGATACGAAAATTTTCTTGGGGCATTTATATCTTCACGTTTCGTGGGAAACGTGAGAACGTTAAATGAACAAAATAGCTAGTTAACAGTACAACCGATGAATTTGCATACTCGAGGAAAAAGATCTTTATCCTGTGTCGCGTGCTTCGAACATCATCTTGTTTTTTTCTTCTTCTTCTTCTTCTTCTTCTTCTTCATCTTCTTGTTCGTTTTCTTCTTCCTCTCCTTCTTCTTAAGATTCTAATTATGTACTTCCTCTGAAAATTTTCCATATCAAACCGGTACATTTATTACATCGACTAGCGAGAAACAAATTCCGAAAGATTAGAGCTCCTAAAACTAATACTTCCTTAATATTATATTCATTTATATGTCACACCTTTATGCTAAATAACCGGTATAATCTAAATAACGACGTATATCAGTATAGTATTCTAAAGAAAACAAGTTAATTCATTCGTGATAAACAGAAACGAGTTCTCGACCAATGCTAATTAAAAATACAATATCTTTGAGAATTCAGTAGAAATGGAGCGACTGAGTGAACGCGATCGTGCAATTTTAAACGTCATTTTTGATCCATTTCAAGCACATGGAACTATTGATATTTCAGAAAATGAAAATCTTGGTACGTAGTTTATTTTTTTCTTAAATCAAGGATTTTGAATTTTTTATATATATTTTTGGTGTAGACACATTAAACCAAGGTGAGGTGGATACTTTGACAGAAGAAGTTTTGAATATCGTGAAAGAAGCTATTTCGTGCGCAGAGTTAAATAATTTTGACAAATCTTTTCGTTTATTTAACGAAGCTTTGAAGAAAACACCTTCCTCTCCAGCTATTTTAAACGATAGAGCTCAAGCATTTCGATTGGCTGGTCGTGATAATGGTAACGTTAATTAATGTATTATGACAAAACGATATCGTGCATATTTAATATTAATATTATACGAATAATATTAAACGTATGATATATATTCAGAATTTATCTTTTTTATGTAGAAGCATTGGAGGATTTGCACATGGCAGTAAAACTTAGCCAAGGAAAAGGAAAAGCAGGCATTCAGGCGCTTTGCCAACGTGGAATACTATATCGTTACATGAACGAGGATCAAAAAGCTAAAGTAGATTTTACACTGGCAGCCAAAGCTGGCTCGAGCTTTGCCAAATCACAGCTTGTTTCTTTAAATCCTTATGCAGCTATGTGCAACGCTATGTTGCAAGAAATAACTTTGAAATCCATGCATCATTGAAAATTATCATCGCCCTGAATTCTAGTAACGTTTCAAGTTACATTTTTAGAAATGACGTATAATATAAAAAATTAAGAAATATATACATTCAAATAATAAATTAAATTTAAGTGAAATCTAAATTTTCGTTTTTGAAAATAATCGATCGTATTATCCGATATATAATTATTTTATTTTTATCCTTCATTTGAATAAAGAGATTCGCAAATCATGTATATACCTACCATGATCCAGTTAAATATAACCACGTTTTTTAATAATAATAATAATAATAATAATAATAATAATAATAATAATAATTTTCATTGTATGAAATCTTCAATGAAAATATAAATTTAATCGTATTAAACATGCATTATACGCACCTTTAAAAATTCAATGTCAGTCCTACTAGAAAGAAAGAGAAAGAGAGAGAGAGAGAGAGAGAGAGAGAGAGAGAGAGAGAGAGATAGTGAAAAAGGAAGTCGCGAATATTTTCAACAAATGCTTACGAAAATATCAGAATCCCACGTGCAAAAATTTCATTCTCCCAACTATTGTGTATTTACGAAATAGAAAGGTACAACAGTAAAGAAGAAAATTTATTGCATTCTTTCTTTTTTTTAATCCGATATTTTCAATAATCAATTAAGTACTTTTTAAAATAACGTAGTAAAATATTCTCAACGCATCTTCGCTTTTTGTAACTTACAAAAAATAGTATTGAAATAAAAATTTAAATTATCGCGATAAAATATTATTATTATTATTATTATATATCTTTTTATATTCCGATATTACATATTTCATTTTAATCATCAACAATAAATTCTCTTCGTACAAAATGCAGACAAATTTTTTATTATTCGTCCAACTGCAATATCCTAAATGCATAAAATGCAGAGTTTCTGGTACAATTATATCCGTTTGATATATGTTTTCTTATAGATATATAAATAAATATCTATTAAGAAATAGATTGTACGTCAGAAGATATTTTCACTATTTTTTTTCCATGGTACTTTGACATTAATACCTATTTCCCCTTTTACCAAATGAATTATAATAATCTGCTAATTTTGACAATTATGCAGTAAAATAATTTATATATGTAAAAGCATATTTCAATTTTAACGATTAATTATCAAATTAATTTTACTTGTTCAAATGAACATGGAGATAATTAATGTCACAATATATGTTTTATACCATCACAAAATCACGACCTGTATTTGATTTCTCACTTTCCGAACCTTCTTCGCTACCTTCAGAACCTTCTACAGATTCACTAGCAGAAACTTTCTTAGTATCTTCATTAGAAATTTCTTCAATTCTGCTTGTTTCATCCTTTGGTGATTCTTCCATATTAGATCTATCTTCGCTGTTAACAAAAATATAAATCAAAGTATTTCTAATAGTTACAAGTATAATATGGAATACTATTATTATTTTTATTGTTATTCACTTACTTTGATGTACTAGGTGTTTCTTCTGTATCAGAATCTTTATCTTTCTTCTTTTTCTTTTTACAACTTCTTTTATCACTTTCATTTGAAGCGCCATAATATTCATACTAAAAAATAATAAAGTATTATATAATTATTTAGCATATTGAACAAAAAATACAATATCTTTAAGTAGATAAAAATTTACCTGGTACAATGGCCAGAATGATGCAAAAAAGCCAACATCCGCTATTAAATTGGGTAACAACCAAAAATGACACCTTCCCAGAGTGGGCACCCAAAGAAGACAGAATACAATCATTCTAATAATAGTTAATGCAAGGATGAATACAAGCAATCCAGCTGCTCCTACGCTTGAATAATATACTCCTTGACGAATGGTTACGGGCCATAATGGGAATAAACAAAGTCCAATTGCTCCTAATACAACCAAGGTACCAAAAAACCAATAATACACGGGTATCGGTTCATAAATCCAAACGTAAGCATCATTACAATCTACGAAGTATTGTTCCATATGCATTTCAAGTCGTACCTGTAACAATAAAACACAAATTTATAAAAAAGATTATATTATATTTAACCTCTTATACTACGATTTGATACACAGAGGTGCATGCCAAAGTCGATGCTATATTTTATGCTTGTTATGTTTGGCCCGTAAGATTGGCACACTGTTATAGCACAACCAGTTAAATATTATATTTAAAAATAATAACTCACTTTTGGTTTTTTCTTGGTCTCTTTACGTTCATCAGATTTATCTTCGCCATTCTTGTTCGTAACATCTTTATTATCCTTAGAATCTTCTTTTTCCTTTTCCTTTTCTTTTTCTTTCTCTTTATCTTTTTCCTTATCCTTTTCCTTCTCTTTATCCTTGTCTTTTTCATTAGATTTTTTCTCTTCCTTCGGTTCCTTAACTTTTTTCTTAATACCTCGGATTTTACAAAGTTCCTCTTCAGAAATGACTACTTTCTTAGCCCTGTGGAAAAACTTATGCCTCAACATCGTGTCGAGAAACTTGGTAACCTGTTCACGAGTCTCAAATCTGGTCTTGCTCCAGGGTGAGCTTTCCAGCAGTGCATCAACTGCACGCGTACCCGTAAAGTATTCCACATTATGATTTCTATCAAATTTAGTCTTTTTGGAAGGTACATTATTACGAATCCATTTGGCTACAGCATATTCTTCTTTAGATGGCTTATCCTGAGTTATTTCGCTATCTAAACTTGAAATTTCCTATTTTACAAAATGAAACATATTTTTAATAGAAATTGGTATGCTTAATAATTGTTTAAACATTTGACATGAAAAATTAAATATTTGTCAAAATAAATTATTGTAATCTTTTTTTTTTTTAAATAAATTTAAATTATATATACACGTCGAAATACACGTATTTCAAATAAAATAGTTAAAAAAAAATCATATGTCAAATTGACACGAAATAAATTGAAAAATATATTTATCTACGTCATCCGTTTTACTCTGTTGAAAATTAAGAGGAAGACATCAATGGTGACACGTGTACGAAAGAGAACGTTTCGAAGAGAGGAGAGATGAAATAATATATAAACGATAACGCTGATAATTCTAATCAAATAATGATCTATTACGACATTATAAACATATCATATTAAGAAAATCTCTAGGTGATGCTTACATCTTTGCGTTTTCGGCCTTTCCTGCGTTCCACCATGTTGTAAATCCAACTTTGCACTTGCGCATTTAAATTCCTTCCGTCAGAGACGCTTTAAGAAAAAGAAAGAAAGAAAATTAAAGGAAGTTCCTTTTATATTCTTCAATTCAATATTTCTTTTTTTTTTTTTTTTTAATATCTTAACATGCGATCGAACTATTAATTAAATCGTTATTGACCTTGTAAGACAATAATTGATTATAGTTATAATTATCTCAATTTCCGAACACGAGAAAATGCTAATTAATTTTGTACAACGAATGAAATAAAACTACGATTAGAATGATTAGGGTGAATTTAGTAACTATAACAGATGTTTATCAATTTTGATTAGGTTGACATTTTTAAATTCATTGAACAATGCTTCCCATGCCAAATTCTATACTTGTTCAATGTTACGTCAGATGATTTTCAATTTTCCTATTTATAACCTACAGATCTGTGGTTAGTTTTATACATTGAAACGTAGAAGAGTATATTCTCACCTTCAGATCAGTTATTTTGATAACCTTTTTGTTTTTAATAAATGTTACATTATAGAAAAATATTAATTAATTACCAATTGTACAATAATTTGATTTCCTTAAAAAGGATACAATTTAAATAAGAACTATCCTGATTTAGTGAAAATAAAGAATCCAAGTAAATATAACCACTAAGTGTAATATCTTTCTTACATAAAATATGTAATGTTATTTTTAATTAAAATAATATAAATTATATTTTTGTAATATTAAAGATTATTTACACTGTGTGCGTGTTTGTGTTTGTTAGAATAAAAAATGACTTCTCTTATAACAACACCGCCAAATGCAAAACGGTTTGTTTTTAGATTTTCTGTTTCTTTTAAATGTTGGTATTATATTTGTTTGAAAAAAGAGTTTTGTGAATTACATTGTCTTTCAATTTTTAGATTTTCCATGGTGAGAAGTGCTCGTCAAGGTAGCGTCATAGATTTGGATATCGACATGTTTCTTAAAATTACTAATTATGAGGATACCGTCAAACAGCTTGATATTTATTATGGAATTGGTAAGATAATATTAATATATTTAATATAGTTTCTTTTTTCAACAATTTAACAATTTTTCATATTGTATAGTCAAACGTCAGTTACTTCGATATCAAAGTTGTATAACTGGCTTATTTCCACAAATTACAACTGATAAAGTTGTTGGAAGTATACGTGAAAGTATTTATTGTGCTGCTGCAATATGGAGTTTATATCAAGCCTATCGGTAAACAATAATGAAACATATATTTATAGTTTATTTATTTAATTAACTGCATAATAATTCATTCTATTTTGTCTTATTTAATTACACAGACGTATAGATGATGACCGTGGAAAGTCTTATGAACTTGGTCAGTCAGCAATAAAATGTATGAGAGGTATTTTAGAATGTTGGATGAAACAATCACCAAGAGTAGAATTATTTAAACGCAATCAATCAAATCGTTTTGCTCTCCATTGCAAATTTCATTTAAATACTGGAGATGAAATTTTTCAAGATATGGAATATCATCATTTACAAGTAAATGTTTAATATTAATTTTATAAGATAATATTTATAAAATTCACATTCATTCTTTTTAATATATTGTTTGTTTCTTTTTTTATTAGATTGACGTCGTATCTCTATACTTATTATTTTTAGTCCAAATGATTTCATCAGGATTACAAATAATATATACCCAAGATGAAGTAGCTTTTATACAAAATCTTGTATATTATGTAGAAAGAGCATATAGAACTCCAGATTTTGGAATGTGGGAACGTGGAAGTCGTTACAATGATGGAACTCCTGAAATACATGCTAGTTCAATTGGTATAGCAAAAAGTGCTTTAGAAGCTATTAATGGTTGTAATTTGTTTGGAGAAAAGGGTGCTTCCTGGTCTGTAATATATGTCGACATTGATGCACATAATCGTAATCGTAGTATCTTTGAAACAATGTTACCACGAGAATCAAGTTCAAAGGTAGATCTAGTACTGCAGCAATACAAAATATTTTCACATTATTTCTATTTTTCAATATTACATTTATATTTTTTCTTTATTTTTTAGAGTGTAGATGCAGCTTTGTTGCCAACAATATCTTTCCCTGCTTTTGCTACTCACGAAGAAGTATTATATAATCAAACTAAATCAAATATAATTGGTAGACTCAAGGGTAATTATGGATTTAAAAGATTTGGCCGAGATGGGTATAAAACAGTGCTAGAAGATACACAACGTCGTTATTACAAATCTGGTGAAATAAAGGCAAGTAAAATATACATGATATATCCAATATTACATACATTTTAATACAAACTTATAATATATGAAATAGTAAAGCATATTTGTTCAATAGGAATTTGACAATGTTGAATGCGAATGGCCTCTATTTTATATTTTTATGATAATCGATGGTGTTTTTAAAACATTACCTGAACAAGTAGAAGAATATCAAAATTTATTAAAAGCTAGAATATACAAAGATCTTCATGGAGGTATTTTAAAAAATATCTGAATAAGTTTGAATAAGTGAAATGAATCAACTGATAAGAAATTTTATTTACAAATAGATCCTGTAATACCTATGTACTATTATGTGCCCAAAGAAAATTTGGAAAATGAAAGAAATGATCCTGGTAGCGTTTATCGAATACCTAGCGATGAAGGAAGAGGATATAAAAATTCAACAAATTCAGATGAATCACCGATGTATTTATGGAATCAAGCAATGTTTGTAATTTCTCAGTTGTTAACTGCTGGCTTATTACATATCAATGAATTAGATCCTATTCGTCGTTATTTACCTTCGTATAATAGACCAAGAAGAGCTGGAAGATACTCTGCTTTCCAGGTGAGATAAATAACACGTGTTTGAAGAATAGCAAAAGTAATTCATAAAAAAATACTTCATGTTTTTTTCTATCAAAAGAGAATATATATACATATGTATATATTTATTTATAAAAAAGAAATGTTAATATTATTTTCTTGTATTTTATACAGGCAAAGCCCACTATTGTAAGTAAATTATGTTGTATGCTTGCTATTACATCATGGTAGAAGTAATTCTTTATTTTGCATTGTGTTCTCGTATTATTTTCTATTTGCCATAATTAATTATCTCTTACTCTCTCTCTTACTTAATTATATCTTCTTTTTTTTAATTCTATAAAATATGCATGTGTTTGCATAGAAAAAAAAGTAACAGAAATTCGTATCATAAAACTATAATTTACCACTCTGCTATTTTCTTCTCACTTTTAAAAAGCTATTGTAAATTAAGTTTTATATGTAGATCGTTTGAAAAACAAAACTTTATACTTTCAATTATACTCTTTGCTGCTATTTATATATATATATATCTCTTTTATATAATATATTTATACAAATATATTGCACGTTATATTTGCCAATACGAATGACTATTTCCTTTAGGGCACTCATGCTGATCTTGTAGTACAAATTGTTTTAATTGCCGAATCTATGAGGCTACAAGCTATGATGGCAACTTATGGTATTCAAACACAAACTCCGCACGAAGTTGAACCAGTACAAATATTATCTTCGACTCAATTGATTAAAGTCTATCAAAAACTTGGAGTTAATAAGAAATTAAATCTTCAAGGACGTCCAGCTAGACCCATTGGTTCTTTGGGTACAAGCAAGGTATATATGATATGCATTAAAGTTTAATATTTTTCTATAAATGATGCATATATATACAGGTGTATAGGGTGTGCGGTATGACGGTACTTTGTTATCCACTTATATTTGAAGTATCTGAATTTTATCTATACAGAGATATGGCTTTGTTAATTGATGATATTAAAACAGAACTTCAATTCGTTGGTAAATATTGGCGACTTTCTGGTCGTCCAACTGTATGCCTTCTAATAAGAGAAGAACATATGAGGTATTTATCAATGCTTACAATTTTTACATAATAATAAAAAATAATTAATATATATATATATATCTTTTTTCATTTAGAGATCCACAATTTAAAGAAATGTTAGACTTATTTGCAATGTTAAAGAAAGGATACTGCGACAGAACCAAAGTACGCATTGGACGATTGCAAAATTTAATTTCATCTTCTTGCATTGGTAATTTTTGAAATCTATTTTATATATTACATACAATTAACACGATAGAAATATTTATTTTTTTTTTATTTATAGAACATTTGGATTTCGTTAATTCTATGGAAACTGATCTCGAACTAACTCAATTCAAACAACTGCAACATGATTATATTGGTTATCAAAGTCTCACCGATGTTCCAAGAGCTTTAGCTTATTCTGAAGATATAAAAGATTATTCTGTATGTATATACAATCAAGATACTGATTTGATCATTATTTATAGAATTTATTTAATTTTCAGTATTTTATGCACGAGCCTTTGCATAATATATTAAACGAAATTCGTAATTGTGATGGATTGTATGTAAAGTGTCAACTCTATGGTGTTTTATTAAAACGAGAAGGTATCAACTATGAATTTAATGGAACAACAGGTATATATTTATATTTATACTGGTTTTGAATTCCAAATTCAACTTTTTGCAAATCAAATTCATTCTTCTGTAAGAGTAAATTTGATTTTATAGATTTAATTTAATTAAATTTTATAGTTGGTGATCATTTAAGAGCACTGTATCAGCAAGCAGGTTGTCTTAGATATTGGATGGCTGTTCGTTACTGTAGCAGTTTATTACACCATACTGTTGATAGTATAAGTCCTTTTATTACTGGTGTACTTGTTAAAGGCAAACAGGTAATATCTGTGTGTCAGGATTGCACAGGGTTGCGAGGACGTAATTCCATGTGTTCTGAAATTATTCATTTATTATTATTAATTATTCACAAGTTAATATATTTTTATTATTTATCAGATAACTGTTGGAGTTATTGGTCAGGAAGAAACTGTATTTGATAAACCTATGACCCCTGCAGAAATTCAATCTGTCATGTATTCTACTATTCAACCTCATAATGTAATACAAGCTGTACTTCAACAAGAAGTATTATTGTATTGTGGTAGACTTATTGGAACAAATCCAGAAATGTTTAGAGGAATATTAAAAATTCGTATTGGGTATTATGTTATTCAATTTCTATAGTTTTAATTATTATGTTTATAATGTAATATAAATATATAAAATTGATATATGTTATTAGATGGGTATTAGAAGCAATGAAGCTCTACTTAGAAATGTTTGTGAAAAATCCTGAGCCAATTGAAAACTACAGTCCCTATAAAGTTAGACAAGTTTTGATCAAAGTATTGACTGTTAAGGATTGGGCCGATTCAGAAAAGTATATTAATTGGATTTTATTATAAAATCTATCTGTAAAATTTTTTAATTGTAATATATTCTTGTTTTATAGACTTACTGTACTTGGACGAAGAAGAATAGAAGGAAGTTTATGTAGAGTTCCTACACATTTTTACAATCAAGTATGGCAAGTTTTAATGCGTTGTCCTGAAGGTATATGCGTCAATGGACGTGAATTACCACAGCAACCAACACTTTCTAATATGACACAATCGGAGTTAACTTTTGCTTTGCTCGTTGAATCTTTACTTCATCACATACACTTACCAGAATATCGTCAAATTATAGTTGAGGTAATATTTGAACCATTATAAGATCCAATTCTTTCTTTCCAATATTCTTTGTTAAGAAAGATAAAATATTAATATTAATTAAAATTTTGTTTACAGTTACTTAACATAGTATCAACAATTTTGTTAAGAAATCCCGAGCTTAGTTTCCAAAAGCAATTAAATCTAAATAAACTTGTCGAGGATAGTTTTGCCATGTATTGCAAGGTATGTATAAGTTATTAGTTTTATTAAAAAATTTTATACACATTATTACTCATCATAAAATAAATTTAAAATTATCATATAAGAATATGTAATATATTGGATTGTTATATACTTATATTTAGGATCAAAATTTGGAGGTATCGGATGATCTTACACCATTCTTTTCTATACACTATTCGTTGACTACCGGTTACCTAGCTAGGGCAGTTGTAAACAATGTTCTTGCAATTGGTTGTGTAACTACCATTACGGATGCCAAAGATAATTTCGAATCTCACGAAATGTGCAAAATAGCGTAAATATATATATAACTCTTAATCAACGCTCTAATCAAATATACTTTAATAAATTTACAAGAACAACATTTTTATGATATTAAATTTGAGTTGAGAAATGTAAATAAATATATATTTGTATATTGTATAAAAAATTGTTTAATCGTGTGTATGTATAATCAATCCTAGTAAACATTTATTAAATGATGTCTTATTTTCTATATAAAAAAAAAGTAAAAAAAAATCTTAAAATTATTGTATTATATATATGCGTATTCTTATAATTCTAACTGTACAAGTGTAGTCAATATTTTTTTCAAATTTTAGTCAATAGTTTTCTTCAATATTCCCGAGAAGAGATTCCAATCACAGACCAAAATTGATTTTGAATCTTAATAGAAATTGGTGTCACAAATTCCCTTTACGGGTAATAACGAATATTATACTTACTAACTAATTCATCGTTTAGCAAAATTGGTATCCATTGATTGACCAGAGCGTTGTATGTTGTTTATATTAGATTTAATTCTCGATGCAACCGTACCAATTTCAGCTGCTGCGACCAATTGCTTCCTGTGGTAAAAAAAAAAAATATATATATATATATATATATATATATATATATATATATATATATATATATAATATTAGTGATACGTTAAAACGTATAATTTTTAAAAGAAGAAATAAAATAGATAAATATTTTACCTAATAAAATCTTTGTTATATATTTTTTCGTTAGATAACTCTTTCTTTTCTTGTTCGTGATACTGTTTTACATTACGTTCTCGTTCTTTATTTCGCCATTCTGCATTTTCCATCATTTCCAGCCTACGCTTTTCCTTTTCCTCTTCCGAAAGTTTTTTCTTTGGAACCCATTTCTGTTCAGTTCTCCTATCTTCATTAAACCTTTTTTGAGGTAAATTAAAGGAAGAATGATAGGATTTTCTTTTATTATTTTCCTGCAATAAATAAATATTGTAAGTGTGTATAGATGATTTTTGTTTGTTAGAGATAATTGGACAAAATATTAAACTAGTATTAGAAATAACATACGTCATAGGATTTTTCTTTGTATCTCCTATTGTTTTCGTTGTCTCTGTAATTATTACCATCTCTATGCACTACATTTCTTCTATACGGATGGTTTCTTTCCCTGTTTGATGTTCTATCTGATTTCATAATATGAATATTGTTACTTTTACTAAGTAATTTTTGAGTATCTTCTTCGTCACTTTTGCTTGATTTTTTGTGTTTTTCTTTTTTTTCATTATCTTTCTTCTTATTTTTCTTTCTGTGTGTTGTACCACTATCATTACTACTACTTCTCTTTTTGTGTGTGTGATTTCGTTTCCTTTTTTTACGTTTAACTAATTCATTGGCACTACTACTGCTACTACTACTATCATCATCGCTACTGTTACTTTCTGCGTCACTGTCAGTGTCACTGTCAGAATCACTACTAACTTTTTTAGACTTCTTCTTCTTCTTTTTCTTCTTCTTGTGTTTAATTTTTTTCATAGATTTTATCAAATCTTTCTCACTAATCTTATCTTTCAACTTTTTGTACTTTTCTGCTAACAAATTATCTAATTCAGTTTCGTCGTCGCTGTTATCCGTGCTGTTAGATGATTTTTTCTTTTTGCTCTTTTTCTTCGTCTCCTTTTTCTTTGCCTGTTGCTCCAACTGTAAAAAATGATATTATAGTAATCACAAAAACAACAATTCAATATTTACGAATATTTTTCCTTACCAATTCTTTAAGTTTCTTTAACTTAACCGGATTCTTCAACAACTGACTTCGTGTTTCAGTTTCCTTCTTTTTTATCGCATACAATGGATCTTCTTGCATTTTTCTTGCTAGATCAACTTGCTCGTTTCCAGAGAAAAATCGTAAAGAAGGTGGAATACATTCTAAAATAATAAATTAAAATTGATTAATAAAATAAAAAATAAACTAGCAGGAAATCTTGATTGATGCCAATAAACTCAATGATACTAACCATATTCAACATGATTCTTTGGTGCTCGGTTTAAATCTGCATCTTTCTGGGCTTGCGCTACTTGCTCAAATGATTTGTCAATCGGACGGCCAAGTAAATAATCTTCTCTATTCACCATATCGTTCGGACCCTTATACATCCAATCTAATTTCTTATCGTCTTTCTTTTCTATAACGCCTTGCTCCATAGCATATTTTGTCATGTCTTCTCGGTCTCTTTCCATAGCTATTTCTCTTTTCAATTCTGCTATTCTTTTCTTCTCTTGATTTTTCTCTTGTTCTGCTTTCCATACTTTTTCCATATTCTTCATGGTAGATGGATGCCATGATTTCTTCAAATTCTAGGTTAATTTGCATGAATTAGTGATTATGAATTTTATATAATACATTATACGTAATTAGAACAATTAATAAAATCTAATATTGATTATTTATATTTAAACATACAACGGTTGATCTAATTTTTAAGAAAATAAATAAATTATACATACCAGATCCCCGCCACCCATTTTTCTAATTTATTTGTACAGCAAACAGTTTTTATATGCACATTTAAATTATCAAACTCCTGATTAAAATTTATTATAAATTTCTATATAAAAAAAATAAAACAAACATTTGATTAACCAGAATTAATTATTAGAAACTATTATAATTTATAAATTATTGTGGTAATACAAAGTGTTATGCTCATAGGTTATGAAATGAGTACTAGTGACACCATTTCTCGTTACGGTATTTCGGCGTACTAAAAACTAGTAATCATTTGATAAGAATGGTTTTGATATTACCGACCAAAGATAACTTGCACTTAGGTACCAGTGCATAAGCTTGATTAAAAAAAAATTCGCAAGGTCGTATCCTTGACAATATACAATGAAAATGCGTCATATTATGTAATTTTAATAAATATATTCAAATTTATGTTTGCAAATATACGAATTAATAACTTTATAAATTAAAAAAAAAATTATACCCTTAACTTGTTAAAATATTATTACATTGTTTGAATATTAAAATAAGTTAAAAATCAATTGTGAGAAATAAGACCATAAACTATAGAGATCAGTTATAAGGGAAGAAATATTGTAAATGAGACTTGTATGCTTGTTAATATAATATAACGATGATGACTTTTGTTTCATAGTTTGAGCAGTTTGCCACAGTTACTACCATTTTCTTGAAGTTTTAATGTGCATTCTAGGTTTATATATCTATTGATGACAATTCGAGGATCTTTAAATATGTCAGATAGAATAGTGCGAGATTAAACACGAAAAAGTTTGTTCGTGTAATGAGCAGTACATGTGAAAATTCGTGTCCGTGGAAGGACTACTTAGAAGATACAATTAATAAATTAACTTCTTATTTAACGAATTTTCTTCCATCGAGTTTTGGCCTAACCTTCGATTCGACCAACACTGTTATCTTTGGCAATGAACCTTTTTTAAGGTTTTCCGAATTTTTCCAAGAATTGATATCATTGTTATCTTTTGATGAATTTCAATTGCAATTGCTTAAAATCTTTCTGTTTATACTTACAAGTACAATTGCTTTAATTTGTATTGCCTGGCACATATATGGTTTGAGAATATCTGAACAATTTATGAATCCAAGTGAGTATGATTTCATCATTTCATGTAAATTTTTTTCTTCCTTTATTGAGTTGAAAGAGCAATTTTTTTCACCCTTGTTCAATTAAGGATAAGCAATAGGAAGTATATATTATTTAAAAATATCCTTTTTTTAGGTGGCCTACCCGGATATTACGGAAAATCTTCAGAATAATTATTAACTATTACTACTTCTAAGTTTTATTATTGAAATTATTAAACGATTAATATATATTTTTAATTACATCACAATTCGCATTTATATTTCTAAAGATTCAAGATGGCAGATAAAATAAAGGCATTTTTTCAAAAGAAAAAGACCAATACTAAGTTTATTAACGCTGGAAAAGGATATAAGTATGTTTAAAACAATATAGAAATTATTCTTCTTCAAACCAGTCTATATATATATATATATATATATTTTTTTTTTTTTTAATATATTTATAAATATGTTATAGATTGAACGAAACTAGTAGACCTGAAACATCGGAGAGAATTCAATCAGAGATACCAATAAAAAGAGCAGAACCTACGGATGAAGCAAAAGTTGCTGGACAAGCTGCATTAGCACGATTACAAGCGAAACAAACTGATTCGCGCAGATTTAACACGTATGTTATTTAATGTTTTCAATTTAACATAAGTTCAAATACATTAATCCGTTTAATTTTATTCATAATAGGTCCTATGCGGCGATACAGGCACGTGTTAAAAAAGAACTGGAAATGGAAAGAAAAGCACGACAGGAACAAGAAAAAATAGCTTCCGCTAAATCAGCTGAAAAAGCTAAGGAAAAGGATAAAGAAATTTTAGCTGTTACCGATGTATACTTTCGATGTCCTTATATCTCTGATGAAGTTTTAACCCGAGACGAATGGAAAAAAAAGATCCGAGAATTTCTATACGAACAATTAAAAGAAGAAGAAGCTGGTTTAACTTCCTGCCTAATCATTCATAATTGCAATGCAGGAAAAACTAAAATTCAGCAATGTATAGAGACTTTAGAAAAGTATATAGAAAATATTTTAAAAAATCCGGGAGTAGAAAAGTATCAAAAGATCCGAATGTGTAATAAAATATTTCAGGTAACTGAAATGATTGTTGTAATATGAATTATTTCTATATAAATAATGTATAACACAATGTTTCCTTTTCTTTTTCCAAAGGAAAAAGTGATGCCATTGGAAGGAGCGTTAGAATTCTTGCAAGCTGCTGGTTTTGAAAAAAAGAAATTATTACATAATGAGGTAGAGGAAGACTTTTTAATATGGAATCCTGATGCTTCTACTATCGATGATTTAACTATACTAGTAGAAGCACTGAGATCTGCTGAAGTTATTCCACTTGAAGTAGATAGAAATTTGCAAGTTCTGTTACCTACTCAAGCGAACGAAATGTATGAACTATCTGATAATTTCTTTACTATAACTTTAGAAGAGTTGAGAAGAGAGCAAAAACTTCGGTAAGAAAAAACAAAATTTCATTTCATTAAGTAATACAAAAAATGCAATAGTAAAAATAATGATGATATACAAATATTTGAAATATCATTATTTCTTTTGTTTTTTATCAGAACCGAAGCTGTCGAAAGAAATCAAATGTTAAGGACTAAAGCTATGCGAGAAAAAGATGAAGAACGAGAATTAAAAAGATATAGATTTACATTAATTCGAATAAGATTTCCGGATAACATATTATTACAGGGAACATTTTCGGTGCACGAAAAATGTAGGGAATTAGTGGATTTCGTTAAAGAAAATTTGATCAATGCCGATATTCCATTTTTCTTGATTTTACCACAAGGTCAAAAACTCCAAGAAGAAGATTACGATAAAACGTTATTAGAGTTAAGATTAATACCGACGTGTTTATTAAAATTTTCACACGAAAACTATAAAAGAGATTTGGATGTATCTGCAGGATATTTAAAAGAAACCGTGCTTTGCTTAATACGAAACACATAAAATCGTGGTAAATGTTAGGTGTATCGCTGACGTTTTTGTACAAAATAATTTTTTACAAGAGGTCTTTTGGTATACGTTTTACATTAAATCATGTTCCTTTTTCTTTTTTTGGATAATCCCAAAATAAAATATATTTTTACGGGTATTTCTCATACATCAGCTTTGACGTATGAACGATTTCCACAAGAAATGGGTATATATATTTTGAATCATTGAAAATCTGAGCATTGTTAAGTTTCAGAATTCTAATTATTAAATATCTATGATCTACCTAGATCAAGTTCAAATCATACATAATACTAGAATATATTTTTACAATTATCACCCTTATTTTGTGCCTGAGACTTAACGAAGTATTTAAAATCTTACGCGTTATTATTATATATATACTGATTGAGAATATATATATATACGCATTTTTATTTTCATTTTTTGTTTTTATTTAACAACCTAATCAATAAATAATATAGATATATATATATTTAAATTATATCTTATATTGTACTAATTATGTATACATAATATAAATATAATCCAATAGCATATGTTTTTGTCGGAATTTTATATGACATTTTTCTCAATAGTATCCTACAAAAATATGAATGTGTTAATATATATATATATATATATATATTATATATATTAACTAAATACTTTTTCTTTTATAAATATTTACAAAGAGAATACAGTTTCCATCTAATATATCCTATAATTGTTATATGCTTTAAGTAGCCATCATTGAACAATAAAATATATATATATATATAAATAAATATATTTTGGCACCTATACATTGTATATTATAACTTATTTCAGTCTTGGTGCATCGTTCCTTCGTTTGACTTAATTATTGTATCTTTCAAACTTGCATTATGATGAAATAAACATGATAGTTATATAAATATAGAAAAACATGTATTAAACTATTTGGATAAATTAACAAATATGTTCGTATCAAATAAATATTAGTTGCTGTCATGCAAATACATATATATATATATGATCATAAAATGAATGAAATTTGTATAATTGAGAACATTCAAAAGCTTAAATCATTTAGCATTTTTAGAAGATTCTTTTAAATTTGGATTTTTAGATTCTACGGGTAAGACAAGCGTAGCAATGGCTGCGCATAAAGCAGCAATGGCATATGTCGCCATGGCTCCTGTGATAGACCACTGTAGAAAAACTTGTGCTATATAAGGTGTTATCATAGCACCAATTCGTGCCATAGCGCTACACGCACTCACACCTACACTACGTAAATGCGTTGGATAAACTTCTGGTGTATAAACGTATGCTGCTTGAAATACTCCGGCAATTAATCCTCTTGCTAAAAATATTCCTATAGTCAATACTGCTCTACTCAACGTACAAGCTCTTCCTAAGAAACAGACAACTAACGAGAACATAACTAATTGGCATGACATTGTTTTTCTTCGTCCTATTTTTTCTATTGCAAAGACGGTAGAAAAAATTCCTGGAAATTCTGCCAATGTGGTCCACAAAAGATCTATGTAGTCACTTCGCCTTAGACGACATTCTAATTGACAAGTATTCTCTAATTTCTTTCCATTTGTCCACGAGCCGCATTGTTCTGATGACGTATGGAATAGTTCAGTAGTCATTAATACCACACCGTAGTAACAAAATGCTGTAGCCATCCTATAATTGATTACATTTATAAGCAATATTCTAATGTTTACTATTATATTACGATTAAATAATAAAATTATAATTAAACAATAATATACTAGTTTGTTAATTTTATAATAATATTTATGTTTGTAGCAGAACTGTGCAAGTGTTAAATGCTTTTTATTTATTTATATTTCATGTAATATTTTCAAGAAGTGCTGTATAAGTTCAAATAAACCATCACCACAATAAATGATAATTTATGTATTTACCATACTAGCCAAAGTAAGGTAGAAGTCTTGCACATTTCCTTGCTTAACACATCCGTAAACCTACCGCGATTAGTTTGATAAAATCGATCCATAATCAATCTTCCTAATGGTAATGGTTTCTTATTTTCTCGTGCTATTCTTTCCAACGTAGACAAAGCTTTATCCATTTTACCAGTTGTCATATCAAATATTGCGGATTCTGGAATCCACTATTGAAACATAATTTAATAATTATATGTTACAAAAATACATAAAATAACTTGTGAGTTATTTTTAGCTTACTGGTGTAATAGATGCAAATATAAGAAGTGGGATTGCTGATAAGGTAAGAAGCCATCTCCATCCAAAGTTTGGCATTACTATTAACGCTATTGCAACTTCAAGACACGCACCAAGTGCCCAGAAACACTAATAATAATATATATACATTTAAAGAAGAGAATAATTACAATATAAATACTAAAGTGCCATTAATCCCTTGCACTATAAGCTGTGTGTCATATTCACTACTATATTTCATACATTGTTGTAGTGAAAGGAATAATACTTACATCTAATAAAATAACGCATTTAGCTCTCTGTTTAGCTGGTAAAAATTCAGCGTACAACGTAACCCTGTTAAAAAGAAGATATACTGAGCAATAACTAGATACAATACAAACCTTCTGTGCATTATATGGACTTACCAAATACTTACGATTGTGGTACACAACCAATAGCAAAACCAACTAATCCTCTCAGCAATAATATCCAAAGAAAATTAGGCGCAAAAGAACTTAAAAATGCATAATAAAATAATAATACTGCGCATAATGTTAAAGCCTGCTTTCTGCCATATCTATCGCTTAAATTACTCCAAAATGTAGAACTTAACATCATCCCAAGAAAGACAACCTGAAATAATACATTATTTTTATTTATATTTGTAACACATTCACAAATATTACGGTATTCAAATAATTCACATTATTACCGTTGTCGTTAAAGCTTGCTGATACCGAGAAATACCCCAATCACAATGTAAAGATGGACTGAGAATACTCAGTATAGTTATTTCCATACTATCTACCATCCAACATAATCCGGTAAATAATGAAAGTTTTACTTGAAACTTTCCAAAACCCAATTCATTAATAGCTTGGACTACTGTGAAAGTATCTATTAATAAAAAGATTAAAGTAAATTTTGTATTACGCAGAATGTATAAAAAGTCTTTATAACTTCAGATTGTATACATCTTATTTTTATTATCAATAGTCATCATAGTAAAAATTAAATAATATTTACATGGCAGAGTTGAAACAACGAGAATTGTTTCATAATTGTTTAAAACATACAGATTAAAGTGTAATTAGGTTTTAATTATATTAATCACCTCTCTACTATTAACATCAATGTTATTATTCCCCAAAATTGGATTAGTTAACTTGAGCAGCCATTAGTCAAAGCGATCTTCATAAACCTAATAATATTCTATCATGCATTATTAAATATTTAATTGATACATGCAGTTATATCTTCTTTGAAGTTAAAAATGATGAATAAGCATGATTACCCTATAGAACAAAATATAACATATTTTGAAGTTTTGCCTTAAAATATAATATATGGTAAACATTTTTTAGTAACAATAGTAAAATAATATAAACTCATACCATCAGGTATAACAACTATGGAGGATAGTTCAATAGAACGATCAACGTTATCTTCAAAGGTGCCATTATTGTATTTTCCAGGATTTAGAGTTTCATTAACATTTAATTCAGAGCCACGTGATTCTTTTAATTCACGATACGGTTCGTTTGATTTTGGATTGTTTTGAGTTGTTGTCATTATTAACAATTTTTCATGAATTTATATTACCCGCTCAAAATTATTTCAATTTTTAATAATAACAATAATAATTGTTGCTGCAAAAAACCGATTCTCAAATCTAATACAATAATAAAAGACGACGATATACTGATGGTATTTAAGACAGATTTTATTATAGATAATGCTCATTTGTATGTAGAGCGTAACATTTCTTCGTGAGCTTTAAGGTTATAACATACAACATAAATACCGTACGTCAAACTACGTCAAATGCATATGCATATACGGTAACAAATGTAAATTAGGGTGGGGATCCTTTGACAATTGATTTCATAATTCCCTTTCTATACTTTTGAGAATATTTTTCATGTTTCTGTATGTATACAAACATTATTACATTTTTATAGTAATTCAAAACAAGCATTCTTTTGTACTTTTATTTTGTAATTGAATATTCTGAGATTCTTGTCGATATATTTGAATATTTAATGTTATCGATCGATTATCGAAATTTCCAAGGCCATCTAGCGAACAAGCTATCAAATTAATTTTCCTCTTTTAATCTCCTTGAATGGGAACATTTGTTTTACATACAAATAAATAATATTAACGTTGAATTTGAGAATAAATACTAAATGTTTATTAAATTTAATGTTTGATTAAATTAATTATTAGACAAGTGATAGAAAAAAAATTGGATGATTCTAAAGCAGTATCACTGCACAGATTTGATTTTCTTTTAAAGAATAATTTTCATTGGACGTCGGAAGCCATAGGAACGCCACGTGGTGGCACAAAGATATCGAACCTTCATTTATTATTTAAAGAGTTACGTTTCTGAAGGATATTGTTTAGTAATGGACGTTTGTTAAAAAAATTCGGTGTAACACTAAAGTAGACATTTTTAAATGTACGTTTTTTTTTATTATTATCATTATTATGATTATTATTAAAATGTATTAGACATGTGGAATATTATTAAATACGAGAAGAAAGAGATAGAAAAATTATTTACACGCGACAACATTTCGGTGAGAATTGGTGCTTCAAAATCAAGCTATTGAATTAATTTTTTAAACGAGTAATTTTCAATTAATTTGAATTTCTAAGATTCGCTTACAATAGTTTGTTATCTTTGAGTTAAAGAATTGTCTTCTTTTGAGGAGCAAATAAAAAAAATTCAATTCCAAGTACATGGTGTACCGGTGTCCAAATAATGAGTGTTGACAGCGAGAACAAGTCTAATGAAGCAATCACACCATTCACTCCATCCGCTGATCAAGAGAATACTGGCAATGGTGATATTCCAATAACACCAGATATGGTGCTCCGACTGCCTACCATCACAGATAGTATGACAGTTTTATTTCGTGTTATTAATGTTATTATTAACTTAATGATAATAATGGCATATAGTTTGGAAACAAAAAAAAAACACTATGGAACCAAAGTTACATTGTTTGCCATCACCTAAGATAATAGACGCACATTATTTTCTTTTCTCATGGATCTATATATGTACAGTTTTCACTATGCATAGTTAACATACTATGTGTTTCTACATTTTCTGTATCATGCCCATCCCAGAATCCCATTTCAATTTTGTCTTCACGCTTCTTTGGTACTGCAAAGTATACAAGATGATACAAATGATACGTCTTGGCTCAAGACGTAAATGCGGTACCTATGTTCTTTTCAGAGTATTTATGCTCTCCGGAAGCTAATATTTATGACATAGACTTTACCAGATTCCAAATTAGAGATTTGGAAACAGGAGCTGTCTTGTTTGAGATAACTAAACCACCGGCTGCTGGTTTGTACTTGTTTTTTTTACATATTATTTTAATATTTTTTTGTAACACCAAATGTATGTTAATTTATTGTTCCATTAGAATGCGATTCTCATCAAGATGCAGAGGCAGATTCCGAAGAATCTACTTGCGAGGATGCTAATACTGGAAGATTTGTGCGTTACCAATTCACGCCGCAATTTCTTAAATTAAAGACAGTCGGTGCCACGGTTGAATTTTTAGTAGGGCCCAAACCAGTCAACAACTTCAGGATGATCGAACGTCACTTTTTTCGGGACAGATTGTTAAAAACATTTGATTTTCAATTTGGATTTTGCATTCCAAATAGCAAAAATACGTGCGAACATATTTATGAATTTCCGACTCTACCAGCTGATCTTGGTGCGTATCACTTTTGAATATTTATTTTTTATACTGATTTTTTCATATATAATTTGTTATAATAATTCATATATTAAAGTTTCCGAAATGATTGCAAATCCATTTGAAACTCGCTCGGATTCGTTTTATTTTGTGGATAATCAACTGGTCATGCACAATAAAGCAGATTATGCGTATAATGGAGGACACCAAAACGATGTGATTTAAAATGTTATTTGTTGGATAGAATAATTACTTGAAAGTTATATAGATTGAAAATACCATAATATTTGCACGTTATGAAAATGAATTGCGTTGATAATTCGATTATATACCAATCTAACTTTTCAAGGTAGAGTTACATATACGGCACTATTTTTTGATTTAATCTTTTGCCATATTATTGCTGTCAATCATACGCAAAATATAAGAAATCTTTTTTGAACATACTTTTATTAATAATATTTATGTCATCGATTAAACAGTTCAAACTAGCAGCACAACATATTTGAACAATTTAATGTGAGCCATTTTGTTTTTCTACTTCTCTTATAATTTTTGCTTGAAACGAAATAAACGGCCTCAAACCACTTTGTGCATCTTACAATATTTTTTTCTCTAAATAAGAGAAAATAATGCCTATATTAATATTATATACATATAAAAAAAAATATGAGATATTTATCATGTAGAGAAATTTTTACCTGACATAAAATTAGCAATTTGTTTATACTGTGTTACACATTTGCTACTTTCCACCCGTAATCTCTGTAAAAATTTTCACATAAATATATGTACATATTTACAAAAGAATAATTACAATGTTACTCTTACATATTTTACAAACATCACGACGAGTGACTTTGATTAATAAAATTGGTGGCAATGTTGATAAACTCTGTTGGATTATCTGCATGTACCCAATGATTAGCACCATTAATATAAATAAATTGGGCACTTGGAAATAATTTTTTTATAGCTGGATGATCTTCAACTTTTATATAATCGCTATTAGAACCACCTATGAACAATGTTGGACCCATATAAACCTTCCCCTCTACATTAGGGAATACAGCAATTTCACTAGAGAAGTTTTGCTCCAATACCGGTAAATTCACGCGCCATTTATATTTCCCAGGTTCTGCCTCTACAAGGTTCATCGTTAAAAACTAGAACAAAATTTTGTAAATAATATTTATTTACTTTTTATAAATCATTACGATAGAAAAAATATATTCTATAAAAACAATTTGATTTAAATACCTGTCGTAACGTCAATGGTTTAACGCTCTCCATGAGCTGTTCCTCTGCCATTTTACGTGCTTTAGTCAAGGATGGACTTCCTTCTAATGTAACAGAACGCATGGCCTTAAAAATGCTTATCATTTGTATTAGACTAGGACTAGCTCTTGCAGGAGACATATCGACTACTAGTAGCTTTTCGACTAATTCTGGATAGTTTAACGCCAAGTACATCATAGTCGATCCCCCCATACTGTGTCCAATTAGAATAGCTTTTTCAAATTCTAAATCATTTAATAACTGTACAATATCTTGCGCCATATGTTTGTAAGACATTTCTGACGAGTGAGGTGAATCTCCATGATTTCTTGCGTCAACTGCAATCACCTAAAAGTAATCATACTTCTTACATTTTTTAAAGGGAATCAAAAAAATATTAAAGATAACAAATGACACAAAATGGTTATTATTGAAAACAAGGAGATTACATAAAATGTTTTTACTACCTTACGTTGAGTTTTTTGATGAATCACTTTGGATAAAGAGTTCCAATTATTCTTAGATCCAAATAAACCATGCATTATTACGATAGGATGAATAGTAACATTATTATTTTCTTTCATTGATTCATAGGAAGCATAAGCAAGTTTAACTGGTTCGACACTTAAAGAAAATACACATAGAGAAGTTAGTAAATCTTATAATTAATATCTTATATTTTTTAGTACGTACATAGTAGAATTATTTAAGGTTTTATAAGTTGATAAAAATCGTAGAACGGAGGAAACCAACGTGACATTTAATCTTCCAAGATGAATTAATTTACTACTTTGAGTTGTCATTTGAATCATTGTCAAATACAGATATTATGAATGAAATGTAACGTTAAAGTCTAATCAACAGTGTGTCAATAAATTTATTTTAAATAATAACATATTAAAACTTCATAGTACCCATTATTGTCTGAAAAAATTTATATGTTTTCATAATTTTAATCTGCAATACTAAAAAAAATTTAAGGCATACTCCACATTATCTGTGTACAGCAATGATAAGTAATTATGCAAACCTTAAGAGAGTTTTTATGAAAATACGTGAGCATTAAGTGATTTACACATAGTTTTTAAATATTGAATAATTATCTTATAATAACGCAATCAGATTTGGTGTTATATTTAAATCTCTGGGAAATAAATTAATATGTTTTTTCTACACTTTTACATAAATATAAATGATTATATTATTTTAGATTTAATTTTAAGAAAAATAAATTTGTATTACGTAGTAAATAAGTAAATCTATATAGAGCCAATCAGATCTGAGATTAAATTTAAAACTCTTGGAAATGAATGATAGTTATAAAATAAATAAATTAAAATTTTTAAAAATCTTTTATGTAAAAAAATATATGTTTATATTAAACTTTTTTTCATACACATACAAGAAACAAAAATTTTATATTACGCAGTTGGGAAGTAAATCTATATAGATTTATAGATTAATGGTAAAGTGCATACGTGGCGCTAGAGTAGCGAACATGTCTCTCTGAAGTGGCAGAAAAAAGAAAGAACATATGTCTTTTACGTGGTCTTACTATAGAATTTGATAAAATGAGTTGGATTATTTCGTGTTTACTCTTAATTATATCAAGTGTCTGTGTTAGGGCATATTTAATAACGGTGGATGCTCACGCAGAAGAATGTTTTTTCAATAAAGTCGAAGCTGACACCAAAATGGGTTGGTTTATCATGAACATTTGTAACATTCCTTCTAGTATTATGTCAATTTATATATAAACAAATAATTCAATTATAATTATTATTATATTTACTTATTAACATATCATAAGTAAGCTATAATTCAATTTTTGGATACATATACATTAACATTTGGTTCAATAAAGGTTATAAATTGCAACTCATTCATATAGTTATCTTTGTCAATGTCTAATGTTTTAAATAGTATTTTAAAAATAATCTTTACTACAGTAAGCTATAATTTTGTATATATATATATATATATATATATTAACATTTTGTTCATTGAATGTTGTAAAACTTTGCAATTTATTTATACAAGTATTTCTGTCGACGTGTAATATTTACATTAGTATTTTAAAAATGATCTTAACTCAATTAATTTATATTTTTTTTTCTTTTAGGTCTAACATTTGAAATAGCAGAAGGTGGATTTTTAGATATAGATGTAAAGATAATCGGTCCCGACGGTAAAATTATTTATCAGGGAGAACGAACAAGGAGCGACAAATTCACATTTGGGGCGCATACTGCAGGAATTTATACATATTGTTTTAGTAATGAAAAGAGTACAATGACTCCGAAGGTTGTGATGTTTAATATGGAGGTAATTGAAAATCCTAAGCCAGAAGAAGTTGCTGGCGGTGGAGCTGCAGAGGGTGATCATGGAAAGTTAGATGATATGATTAAAGAATTAAGTACCAGTCTGTGGGGTGTTAAAAACGAACAAGAATACATGAAGGTAATTTGTTATGCATTTAAACAAATAATTGCATGTTAAAAGACGATTAAAATGATGTATACAAAAATTTCTGATAAATATTAAATTCATTATTTTTAGGTGCGTGACAAAACTCACAGAGCAATCAATGAAAGCACAAATTTCCGTGTCGTTGTATGGTCTTTCTTTGAAGCCACGGTATTATTGCTCATGACCTTAGGACAAATTTACTATTTGAAAAGATTCTTCGAAGTTCGAAGAGTCGTTTAATTTAGGTCATTCCGCAATAAAATCATCTGTTCATTGTACATTTTTCTATGTAACTAAGTTATATAAGATTATAAAATATCATCCTTTGGAAAATTGTTTGTATTTTGTATCGTATTTTATTATACAATAGATACCCTACACGTAAGATACTTTTGTTTTGTTATAAAGTAATATTCGTCTATTTTATTATATTTTCGTTTTTGGAAAAAATCTTGTTTTTATTTGTTTAAATATGTTTTATATTATTGTAATATGTTTTAGAAAGAAAAAATAATGCATATGTAGAATGACCGGGGGAATAGCTATGGTAGGCAAAAAGAATTTTTGTTCTTAAATTCAACGTCGAACATTTTTCTCGGTGCAATAGCCTTAGGATATTCCTGGGTAACTACTACTCATTTCACTCGCGAAGCAGGCGTGAGAATAAATGAATCAAATGAGGAGGGTTGTACAAGTACCCTTCTAGTGTCCTCCCTACGGTACTTAAACCAGAAAAACTCATTGTGCCCTCCTCCTCATTAGATGCCACCTAGCAGTCCCGGCCAAGATAACAATACCGTTCGTGTTTTTCTTCAACGATCTGTAGTTGAGAGAAAAAGAAAACAAATAGTGTCTACTTATGCATAGGGATTGTTTGTCATTCTTTTCTATGGCGATACTAAATATATACATTCATACAGTGCTGAACAAAAGCATTGACACAGACTACATTTTTTTGTAATATTTTTTTTGTTAATTTATATAAAAAGTACGATTATTTAGTTAATACTTTTTTTGTTAAATATATCTCAAATGTTTAAAGTTTAAATATATTTTAAGTTACGGAGAAATTAAATTGGTGTACAATATATATAAAAAAAATAAAATATATAAAAAAGACCTGCTTTTAATTACAAAATTATTTATAATTATTTCTTTTATAGTTCGATTTCTTTTTCGTGATTTCAAAACAATTTGTATAGCTTGAAATCACAGATATTAAATCTCTAAAAATAAATTTAAAATGAATTAATTTTCAAAGATACAAAATTTATTTCCATATTTCAAGTTTGAATTAATTATCGTCATAAATAATCTCTTACTGATTACAAAATAAAGATTATGAAATATTATGTATGCTCATAAAGGAAAAGAAAATTAGATTAAAAAATAATATAAATTTATCAATATGTGACTTCAAAATTACAGAAGAGGCTTATAGAGATTTAAATAATAATTTTTCTTTATCGTACATCTATTTAATTTTTACCACTTTCGAAATAATTAAATTTTAGACTATAGAGATATATTTGACAAAAAAAAAAGAAATTTAATAAAGTATTTAATTACAAATTAAAAAATGAATTCGTGCCAATATAAGTCATTACTCTTCGAGACTGTATATATTGTATACACAGTAAGAAAATATTTGCAAAAAAAAAAAATTCAATCTCGTTCGAATTATAAAAAAACAAATGGAAGATGAAGTTTCAACAGATGAATAATATTGAATTATTGATCTTTCATTTGATATTTATTATTGTTTTAATTCAATAATTTCAATGTCGTTTACAATCGATCCAAGGGATCGAAGTTTCTATCTTGTAAGTTGATATCGATATCAACTTCATTCCTTTCATAGTCTAGATGGTACGTATTCGTTTCGATTCTAAGAACTACGTACTGTACATACTACTATTACTACTATACTACTACACTACTACTATTATTATTACTACGTATGTATACATTGTGGAAGAGTAAAACGTAATACATGGCATGGCTGGGGATTGGAGCGATCGTTTCCTTTCGTCTCACGATGCGAATGAAGGCACTCCTTGATGTCACTCCGGTCATCCTAAGAAATAAATTGTTTACGCTTCCTCGATACGATCGAAATGATTTCGCCGTCGTCTTAGTCGTCGTCGTCGTCGTTGTTGACGCCTTACCAGGCGTTGAAGTTACATGTGGCAACGCGAACGTAAACGATTTCTCAACTTATTCGACGTCAAACATCAAAATATCTTAGCGAATATGATGACAGGGATGAACAATCTTTTAAATATTAACATATTCGCGATAGGCGTCATTCGGATGAAACGTTTAACTGGATACTTCATACAAAATAATTTGAAATAAAAAACATATTATTTAGATAATAAAAATAAATATTTTACTATCCAATGAAATTGAACAAACAAATGAATTAGTATAATTTAATATCTTATGACATAGGACTTACGTCATCGATATTCAGTTAAATAATTTGAAACGATGTAGTATTACGTTTTCGGTCCCAAATGTGTTGATAATAAATTTAGTTAAATATAAAATCGTTAATATTTTGCAATATGTTTCTAGCTAATAATAATTATACGTTCTTTTTGGTTTAAGGCCTGTGCCCAATAGTTCTAAAAAAAGAAAAAAAAAACATACTATTTGTATCTTGTATTTTGAAAAGGATCATTAATAAGATCTTCTAAGTTAATCGTTTCTTTTTTTCCTTGTTTTTTTTTTAGGATGATCTTCCGAAATCTCTGACAATCCTTGAATGTTTCGGTCGTGACGATTCGAATCTCGAAATACCGTGGTAGTATCTTCTCGTGGTAATGGCCGAGACAGAAAATAATCGATCGACGGCAATTTTTATTCTCGATCGCGAGGGAGAAGAAAGAAAGAGAAAACAAAAAAGAAGAAAAAGATCGAGCGGATAATGCGGAGAAGGTCGATAGCGAGCGTGGAAAGAGGGACATTTTAAATGAAGTAAAGCAATCGTTTTCTCTTTCTCTCTTTCATTTTAATTAGAGAGATAAGAAAAACCTGAGAAAATAATCATTTAGAAATGGTAGGTCTACTTTACAGTTCTCACGTGCATTCTCTCTCGTTCGACTATTAATCGGATAGAAAGATAAAGAAGAAAAGAAAACAAAAAACGAAAATGTACAAGGGAAACAAATTGGGATGCATCAACGAAATTTAATTATTTATAACAATATGTTAAAATAGTCAACATTTAATTATTTACTAGGAAACATTAACAGTTACTTTAAGTAGTTTTATATTTATAGTAAGCCAACGTACCACTTCCATTGCAAATTTGAAATAATTAATATTTGCTTGTAACACAAAGCTTCAAAATTCTTATATATAGAAGTTTATTTTAGGATTTATTAAAATTAAATTATATAAAATAAAATTTTAATTATATATATATTATATTATTTTATATAATTGAATTATATATTATAATAAATATATTATATAAAAATAAAATTTATTATTAAAATTTGTAAAAGAATATTTTATTATTAATGAAAAATATAATTTTACCTATATGATGCGAAATTAGTTTCATCAGAGTATTTGAATTCACATAAAATATAATAAAAATATTATACAATAATTATTTTTCTAAGTTAGTTGATTTTCTCTTGGCATCTTATAATGTTTTGTAAACAATTGAGCATATCTTGAGACCAATTTTCTTATCAGTTATGTACAATTTTACTTTACTTATAATAAAAAATTTACAAGAGAGTTTAAATAATTCTAAAATATGTTCTTTTTTTTGTATAAGAATTTGACAACATTACATTAGAAACAGATTTAAAATCTACAGTAGTGGTACGAATACTCCCATGACTCATTGTATATTCTTTTTGTTCCAAGTTATTAGACAAATTTATCTTTCAAACTGACAGAGTTACCCAGTAATTTGTTATACCCAAAATTAACCAGATTGGAATAAAAGGGAACCTTAAAGTTAACAATCGGGGAGGCCACTCTTTCTTATGAGCGACAGGAGCCAATTCCAAAAGAAAGAAAGAAAGAAAGAAAGAAAGAATGAAATAAAGGAAGGAAGGATACCCGATGAGTTCGAAATGTTTTTCCAGCGTAACGACCGAAAAAAAAGTCCCTTTTCGAGGGAATCTCTCTTTCGTTCTTCGCAAAACTGGTTAAACTCGAAGAGAGAAAAAGTGAGTGAGAGAGAACGAAAAAAAGAAAGAAAGAAAGAGATAGAAAATGAGAGAGAGAGAGAGAGAGAGAGAGAAAGAGAGAGGAAGGAAAGAAAGGCCGACCCCCCAAAGAAAAGGACAAACCGCATTATTACGAAGAATAGCGTCGTTCCTCGTGCGTACGAGCGTGTTCTTATACATACATAGATGAATACATACATACAAATATCCATAAATATATACGCACTTACGTATTCGTTCTTTCTGGTCTTGGCATAGCTATTCCGGCGTCCTTGAACAATGATCCGAATGCGGAGCAACGTACCGTTTCCATCTCGAAACGCACGATCCTAATCGTTAATTGGGGGGTAGCAGCTCGATCATGCTAGCCACCCTCCCCGGATATTCTTTCGAAGGGGTTGCTGCCAGGGTGGGTAGGTAGGAAGGTAGGTAGCTAGAGCTATGTATATCCTGGTCCATACAGAAAAAGAACGAAAGAAAAAAAGAAAGAGTGARAGAGAGAGAAAGAAAGAAAAGTGAAGGAACGAAAGAAAGGAGCTGCTAATTGACACGAGCGATTGCACGTAACGGTATAATTAGAGAGAAGAATACGGAGCCCGGGCCGGTGCACCGATGAACCAATGAACCGGCCAGGGAACGAGAGAAAAAGAACAAGAAGAAGAGGAGGAGGAGGAGGAGGAGAACGAGGAGAACGGAAAAGGGGGCGGTTGAACGAAGAAAAAGAGAGAAGAATGAGAGAAAGAGAGAGAGAGAGAGTGGGGGAGGAGGGGAGGAGAGAGCGAGGACGAGAAGAAAGGACAGAAAGGCAGAAAAGCAAAAGGGGAAGAGAAGCAACGGCGACGGTGGCAGCCGCTGGGTTTCGTGCGACCGATCGAGGGGGCTCCCTCTTTGCCAAGAGTAAGAGAGTACAAGAGAGATCGAACTAGTTAGAAAGAGATAGAGAGATAGAGAGAGAGAGAAAGAGAGAGAGAGAGAGAGAGAGAGAGAAAGGAACACATTGAGAACAAGGATAGAAGAATCGTTCGAGTGTCGAGAGAGCGAAAACTAGCGAGAGTAAAAGAGAGAACTGAGAACAACTAAGAGAAACTGAAAGAGAAAGAAAACAGGGAAAAGGGTAGATGAGAAAGAGAGAAAAGTTGTGGATTTTGGTTGATCCGCGAACATTCCGTAGCATCTCAGCACGGCAGTAGGTTTCACACCGTGATTCGTACCCTAAGGGCTGGCAGCAGCAGTAACAGCAGCAGCAACAGCAACAGCGGCAGCAGCAGCAACACGAGGCGGTCCTTCCACGAGGAGAATCGTTCTCCATGGTCTTCTCTCTCTCTCTCTCTCTCTATCTCTCTCCCTTTCTCTCCCATTCGCTGTTTCACGCGCGTCTCCCTCCTTGCGTCGGTGCCGCCGAAGGAGGCAAAGCACCACACACCGGTGCCGCGAGGATCCCTCGACGTAGTCGCGCTCGACGCCTCGAATGGCGAGCGTCTCTCTCTCTTTCATTCTCTGTTCTACTTTTTTTGTCAATTTTTCCGTTTGCTAGGAAAATACCTTATTTTTTGAGAGGGTGAAAGATCAATTATACAAATTTTTTACATTGAGTATTACATATACGCGATCGAAGATTTTTACGGAAGTCATTGAAATAAAAAGAAAAGAAAATAAACAAGAATAAAAACAAAACAAAAAACAAACTTAATAACAACAGAATAAATAAAATAAAATATTCTATTGGTAGAAAAAAAAAAGAAATTAGATGCAGTGTAGAATAATTTAAAGGAGAAAAGGTAGAAGGAAAAGGAGGAAGAGATCGGTGGTGGTGTCCCTCCAAAAGGAATAAAGATATAGATCGGAATTGCTCCAGAAACGATTGCTACTTCTTCCGAGTAAGAGAGGGAGACGAAAGAGAAAGAGATTCCGAGAGTTTCACGCCGAACGTTCGATCGTTTACTCGCTCGTTCACTTGTTCGTTCGTTCGTTCGTTCATACGTTCGTACGTTCGTACTCCTTTTGCTTTCCTTTGACATCGTCAACCAACCTTTATTCGTCTCGTCTCGTCTCGTTTAGTATCTTCGTTCGTAAACGAGAAGAGGATCGTTCGGTTTTCGATCTTACATCGAAATAGTAGACAGAGAAGGATTTTAACGTCGCGTGGGAGTCGAATACTCGCGCGCGCGCGATCACCTAACCAACCAACCAGCCAACTAGCTAGCTAGCTCACCACCAGCTAGCTTGCTAGGCTCACGTAAATCGACCTGATATCGAGATTTTCAGCGAACGTTTTAACCGTTTAGAAAGGAGAACGAGTAATATCGTAGGGAGGTATCAGGAAAGTTCTCTTTCGTATGGGAAGAATCTCATCGTCATCATTTCCTCTCTTTTCTTTTACTTTCTTTTTTCTTGTTTTTTTTTCTCTATTTACATATATTTACACGCATATACATTTATATTCGTATATAAATATTCAAAACCTACCTACATATATTCGTAGTAAGCACGATCTAGCAAACTCGCGCTGGCACAGAACGCATTGTTCTCCGTAGGTGTTTTACGAGCGTTTCGTGGAATCTCCAAAGCAAACGTAGAAAGTGAGAGAAAGAGAGAGAGTGAGAGAGAATGAGAGAAAGAGAGAAAGAAAGATAGATAAAGAAGGAAAAAGTGAAAGAAGACAGAGAGAAACGGACAGGAGAAAAGAGAGAGAGAGAAAAAAAAATATTAGGAAAATAAAAGGGAAAGATTTGCTTTCGAAGAAACGTTCAATAAGTTGTTAAAACAAATTCCTCGTTTCGGAAGAACATCGACAATCATCGTCATCATATAATCGTCATTGTTGTCATTTATGTCGACTATGTTGGAGAACCCGTTGATAAAATAACCGCGCGAAATAGCCGCGTGTCTAGTTAAATCCATACAGATCGACCAAGTGTTAACAGTACACGGACGAATGCCAGGTGTTCGAAACTTCGATGAAACAAGGTGTAATCGGGGCTCTTCCTCTCTCTTTCTCTCACTCTCTCTTGCTCTATCTTTGGTTCCGTTGACTCGAAGAAGCCGATAGCCTACGAAGGAAATGGGTCGAGAGGTTTCCGTCAGGCAAGAGTGTCATTGAGTGCTTTGAAAAACAGAAAAGGAAGGTATTTAACAAGTTTCGTAAGAATTAGAAGAAAACTTAAGAAAGAGAGGGGAAAATAATACGAAAGTTAAATTACGAAGATCAATCGAATTATTCATTTTGCTTACGAGACCTTTTGGTTCGATCTTGGTCAGTGTGCATATGCGCGCGGTTTAAAAAAAAAAAAAAAACTTTCTGTTCGCTAAGAACATCTCGAAAGGATTACGAAAGAAAGATTGAGAGTGAAGAACGGTGACAAGTTAGAGACAAAAATGATGGACGAAAGTTTAATCTACGTGGTGGATGTGCGGCACTCGATCCATTTGACGAAGAAAATACAGCTGCTAAGTACGACTCGTTGAAAGCTCTCTCTCCTTGTTTGTTTATGCATTCTTTTTTTGATCCCCTTCCTGATACTTTTCCTTATCCCAGTTCATCTTCCCTAAAAGTCGGTCGCCTTTTTGGTGATACACGTTGGAAATTTCAAGTGAACTTATTCCTAGCCGATGCAAAAGGTGTCGTTCTATTCCACGAGGAATAAACAATTGTACGCTGGTTAACGACGTTGGATATCATCGATTGGTGAGTGAACTATTACCGATTTGTCACTGTTACATTGAAATTATTTGTCCACGCTTCATTGAGCATTACCTTTTCTCCATTAGCTTCTTGTCTTCAAACAGATACTCGAATCCTTTCACGATTATCAATAATACAAAGCGTTACCATTAATAATACGAATAAACCTTACCTTACAACTTTCTAATGATAAGAAGAAGAAGAAGAAGACGAAGAAGTGGAGGAAGAAGGAATAGAATAAGGCAATGAAAGAATCGTAAAGATAGGAACGTTGTACATGTTGATATACGTAAGTAAGTATATGTAGACGGAAGCCGTATTATAATTCGCATGATTTTACGTACTTTCTAGACAACTATCTTTCTTATATCGAACGTCCTCTTGTTGATAATATACAAGGTGATTAAAAATATATGAGCATAACTTTAAGGGTAGTTTCAATATGCTCAAATAAGAACAACAAGTTCATATAACAATATGAATCCGAAATGACAATATTTTCGAATTATAATTGTTTTATTTAAATATAAACTATCATAGAAATGTATTAGCTAATTTTTACACGTATCGTTATCCCTAACAGAATATACTCAATTGATTTTACATATTGCTTAAACAGTAGGAAAAAAAACCATACATGAAATAAAAACTTTGTCATATCGAGATTTTATGATTATATTAACATTTGTTCATATTTTATCAGATACCAAAACCATAACTTTGGTTCTTATTTGAAGGATACAAAAACTACCCCTAAAGTTAAGCTTTCAGATATTTTGAGACACCTTGTAGATGCATGTAATTAGAAAGGAGAGTTCTTATATACTTTGGTTCGAACAAGTGTGTGTGTGTGTGATCGAACGCGACATGTGTGTTTACATACATACTTATATACTTACCTACGTATTTTAAGTACAACTACCATGTATTATAAAGAGGAGTTTCTTTTTTCAAAAAAGAGAAAGAAGAAGATGATGAAAAAAAAAGAAAAAGAAACGAAATCTTGACGTGTTCAACGGTATATGTAAGACTCTAGGAAATATAGGTGGGAGGTATTCGGTATGATAAAAGCGACCACGAAGATAAATTCTCATCGGCGCGTCCGCCAAGCCGTAAAGAGATGCATCGGCATTGGACACGTAACGTGGCTTTTGCCGATCGGCAAACCTAAGAGCAAAGTAGGTACCCCAAGGAAGACGTTGCTAGCTCAGAATTTATTCCTCGTAATCGCTAAACTGGCAATGATTTAACGATGTCTCGAAAGATTAATCGGCAGCCTCTTTTAACGACTCTTAATGCCGCTCGTAAATCATCCTACTTAAACCTATGAGCAGGAGAGACTGATTTTATTGTATTTTCACTGGCTAATCATAGTGCTCCGATTCTTTCCACTTTTAATCGTCTCGTCGTATATTTTCTTAAGTTACTTGTGATTTATTTTATGTAAATACACATAGATACTTTCTCTCCTTTTTATAATGGCAAAATAAAATATAATTAAAAGCAGTGTTCCGGTATTTTTTTTTATTCTAATATTTTAAACGTCTCCGAAAGCAAAATAAGAAACTACGAGAATCACTGTAAACCTGTATTCTATGATATGACGTTTTTACAATATTATTTTAACTTTAGATTTGATTATGTCTAAAAAAAATTAAAAAAAAAAAATAAAAATAAATTATGTTTAATCTTGTACGATCTGCGTGTTATAGGAAAAAGGGTGCTTTAAAATTCATTTAAATGATATTTGAATGTAATTTTCTCGAATAAAATGTTTAACGATAAGAACGGAGTTCCGAAAATTGGTGCTAAAAGTAATATTTGTTACGATGAGAGAAAAAGAAAAAAGAACAAACAAAAAGAAGAATTTTAATTGACTCGCAAAATCTAATTATTCGATCTCTTCTTAGAATCTAATAAACGATAATATTTAACATTTTGTTTGGGTCGTGGTTTCAAATGTAACTTAGCCTACACACGATTCGCAACGACGACGACGACCTTCTCGATTCAGAGCGCAGAATTTATGCATCAACGTCTCGGGCTACCTGCGATCGTGGGTATCTCGAGGATACGGCAACGATCTCTTAATTACTCGAGCAAACGACTTTGCTGACAGGGCTAGTAATTGAAGTCTTCTCTGATGGTTGTGATCGAGTAGATTAATAATAAAGTTCGATGTACTATGCGAGAAATTAGCTAATATCGCGAATATACTTCAACTCGATGACACTTATTTCGAAAAATCGAGCCAAGGGTGGCAATAATCGACTATCGAAAAATCTCTTCAAACGCGTTACGTACAAAAATGCGATCACGTAAGCGAGATTGATTGGTTGGAATGCTTTTCTTCGTTGGCGTTATTATTGGAGCGATAAGTTTCATTTGTGTCAATCAATCGTGGGAGAAGGAAAAAAAGAAGAAGAAGAAGAAGAAGAAAGAAAAATAAAAATTATAAAATGAAAGCACAAGTAACGTTAATGGTTTTACCGACGCCATTCGTAAATCAATCGAGAACCGTATAATAAAAGAGAACGCTTAACCAACAATCCAGGCACTCACGTTTATCCTAACGATTATTGCTTGATTACGTAGGAAGTAGCTGCATTTATGATGGCTGCGTGAGCGCTCGCACGCTTAAGAAAAAGAAAGAAAGAAAAAAAAGGGAAAGATCCATATCGAGAAACGATGATAGTTGCCTTCTTCTTCTTCTTCTCCTCCTTCTTTTACCCTTTCCTTTTCTTCTTCATCCTCTTAGTTGGTAGTCATCTTCGCAAAAGCGCGCGTTAAGAAAAAAAAACGAAGAAAAAATACTTGCACCAAAAAGGACAAAGAAAAGGAAAGAAAAACACAACAGGAGGGGAAAAAAATATTCAAAATTGGTTTCAATATTTTGTAAAGAACGCGATAAAGCGATAATATGTGCGTCAGATTATCACTGGATTTAAAAACTTTCTCTGTCGTGTTATGGTGGACGAGCTGACACACCGCTGAAATCTTATACAGCACCGTAATATCGCGGTATACGGGATTTACAGCGCCATAACGAACGCATCGCGGATTTCAACCGGCGACATTCCCCGCTCGCCAACGAGTTTTATCCGCGCTTTTATCTCGTGCCTTTATAATGAAAATACGAACCGTAGGCGCGAGTACAAGACGCGCGCGCGACCGAGTGTTTCACGTTCTTCGTTCTCCGAGAGCACCTGTAAAAACGATTTCTCCTTCGGAATAAAAAAAAAATAATCATGCAGCATCTATTTGCTTGCTATTTACTTGCTATTTGCTTGTTATTTGCTTATGGAGTTTGTACTATCTAAAACGTTCTTTGTAATTTCGTCACATTTTAAACATTAGATATTTTATTGAAATTTAATATTCATCTATGCTGGTGTAATGAAAAGGTTAACATACATATTCTCAATGAGTTTTGTACACATATACGAAATGTTAATAATAATAAAGTCATAGATATATTACGTGCTATTTAAAATAAACTTAACGATTAATTAGAAATCTAATAAGTATCGGTGTAAATGTTAAAGATCGTATGGGATAAGGGGGCAACGTTTTTGGGCAACCCCAGTAAATACTTATTACACTGGAACAACTACTTGACGCTACGTACCTAAACGTAAATAACATTTTGCCAATTAAAAATCAGTCCTCGCCGGAGGATAAATTAGTGCAGGCACGATGTTAATAAGGTACCTTCGCGAAAGCGTCGTAAAAGTTATGAGTTACGGCTGAACGACTCCCCAAGAGCGTAGCTACGCTCAAGTAACGTAACGTAACGCGTAGTACGTAGAGGCGTACAGTCCACCGAATCGAGGCTAACAAACAACAAACCGTTTGCCATTTACAGGAAGAGATTATACAGGCCGTTGAATGCAGAAGATGCATACGGCTTTCGCGCGTTATACGTGTAGCATGCGACTAACGAGCGAGCAAGTTCGAGCCTTTGGATAATTGCGTGCACAACGTTCGTATGACTTGGTGTGTAGGTACTACTCATATACTTTTTGGATATATTCCATAACGTATTTAAATTCGAACACGTTATTATATTTCCACGATTACATCTTTATCTAAAGGTACCCGGCATATTTCGCGTTCACTCACATTGCCTACGGTCATGATTTACATTGCTAGAATATTCGATTGAGACTTTTAGTGGAACGAGTCAATAATTTGATCGCGATAAAAGTACGCAATAACTGCAACCAGTCGAATTCCGGCCAATTATAAGCTAATAAATATCTCTCGTTATCACCTACTTTATATATCCTGTCGTTTTTACCTATCGTAATGTTAAGGAAATGAATAATATTTTATTACCTTACGAGAGATCCTGACAAGCGTCGATCAGGCTCACTGTACCTGTACCAGCAGCAGCTCTTCCTTCCAGGTTCAGATCTYCTATCTCCTCACCAACTTTTCTTTCTCTCTTTCTCTCTTTCTCTCACTCTATCTCTTCTCCCCTCATCTGGTCCCTCCATACTCCCTCCTCACCCTTCCCTCCTCTCTTCGACCTCGTAGACAGGCTCTCGTTTTCTTCTGCGTACGTACATCTCGAGTGTGTGTACACCATCCTTAGCTTCCAGCTTCGTTAAGAGGACTCGAGTTGTCTTGGTACTTCGCGTGAAAATCTAGAATCGATTCGTTCGCCCACCGATCGACTTAACGCTCCATTTTATTGCCTCGGTCGTAAGCATTAAATAAAAGTTAATATCAAGGATCGTGTTGGAAGGACGATTATTAAATGAAAACGTTCGTAAGTATTATATACAAACGTGCGTACGGAAGCTGAAAATAAGAAGAGTCATGATCATTCAGGATGATCCTGTTGTCCTCGGGCAGGTTGCGATCACGAAGTTGGATGAGTCGGTCATACGCCATGATGGTTTTATGGTGATCCGTCTGGATTATCTCTTGGTCATATAGGGCTTCTGTGGGCAGAACAAAGAATATGTTAATAAAAGGTGCCGTACAAAGCGTCGTGCTTTCTCAGATGCTCCACGCATTTGTCCCATCTATTGTGCACGAAGATATTACATAGAGAGAAGGAGAAGAAAATTGGCGAGTGTATTTACGAGGACAGAAGTTTCACGAAAAATATGATAAATGAGAGATGGGCTATTCAATAAACGTGTCAATGGATGTAGACAAATTATTCTTTGAAGAAATTCGAGAACAGAGAGAGAGAGAAAGAGGGGAGGGAAAGGTTTCAAGCCGAAGAATAATCGTAAAGACGTGTATATTATATCTTGGATATTAGGGTCATTAACTTGCCGATCGTCAGGAAGAATTGTAATTCTGATCCTTGATGAGAAACCGAGAGCGAGGGCACTTATGTACTTAAATTGTACATACATTAGGCGTGACGTATGTATGCATGTATGTATTGTAAGTAGATACATGCATATACTCTACGTAAAGAAAGAGAAAGAGAGAAAGAGAATGCAGCTCATTCGGCAACAAATGTAGCGGTGCTTATATTACCCACGGTCATGTCTTGTTCAACACACTGGGGAGATACTTTATTGCTGATAATTCGAGCCAGCCCGTGAGACATGCCGAAGCACGCCATTTACATTCCTGTCGCGATCACAAATGCATTTTATATACCGGCTAATATCCTGCTCGATCGCGTGGGCTAGATACATAGGTGCGTACGTGTACACAAATACATGCACACTTATTTATGCAAAGAGAAAGAAAGAGTCACAGGTAACGTACAGTATGATGATACGTCTTTGTACTAGTGTAGTGATGACCGGTGCGTGCACGTACTGGTCCTGTGGGCAGCCATGATCTTTGCCTTGGAACGAAAAACATTCAAGTCCTACCGATTATGGTACATCGATTCGACGTTACACCTTGCTCAGACTTTCTCGCTTCTGGACCTATGCTTGAGCTTGGGCCTTTGCCTCTCTTTGGATTTTACTCTTACCAAGCGAGCTCCAACCACGAACGGATAATATGAACTACGTCCTTGAGTTACGAGTTACATACTGCATAACTTTTCATTTTATACTCCCGTCCTATTGCCCTTACACGCGTACGATCTTAAGGATAGATAGTCCTAATTTTTTCCTCTCTCAACTAGAGATAAAATCATCGAAGAGGGTTACCTTCGTTCATCCATAATAAAGTTCCTTTTTCGTACTTTCAAGATAACAAATGCAAAAAGCATCCTTTAGAAAAAAACTAACGCTACCGGCCGTTTCTGTATTCGTAACAACGACCTTCCGGTTTACTTGGAATTACGCTTGGTCTTCTCTCTTACTATCGAGGATAAGAGGATTACGAAATACTTTCCAAAGTGGAATCTAGAAGTACCGATTGAAATTGAAAAGCGACCAGATATCTAGAAGCTGCTTCGTGCTTTTATCCAGCTCTGAATTCGGAAGCTGCAAATGGCACTTTATCCTTATCGCGCTTTGCTGTTCTGTAGAAAGCAATTGGTACAACGTAATGGCACGCGATATTGGTGTTTTCTTACTTTTGTGTATATTACATAGTAGAAAAAAAGATATGTATTTGTATTTCTTTGCTGTGTCTTCTGATACAGATCCTACTTATTATACATTTGTAAAAAAAATAAGTGTAAGTGACGTTCGACTATTGATTCTTCTGTCTCATCAAAATATGGATTCAATAAAGACATTCTAACGTTCTTAATACCAAAGTGTGATATGTAACTCTGACAAGGAACGCAAGAAAATTCAATAATGCAGTAGTCTAAGGTTATCTCTATCGAGCGCGGAAATATAATTAAGCTCGCGTTTACCCTCGATAGACTTACTGTGGCAACTCTTGCAACAGTGTGTCTTGTTGAGACCGAGTTGAGGAAGAATTACATGGCTACTGGGATATAAAAATTGAACGGGTGCGTAGAGCTCGTATGGTGAGTTTTCGTTCTATTAAATCAAAAGCTTTCGAAGCGATTATGGGTACATGGATTCGACGTTGCACCTTGCTCATACATGATGGCTGGCTTACGTGCTGTGTTGCTCTCTTGGTCTGGTTCGGCCGGTACTACTGGATAAAATATATCACTGGTATTAAGTTACGACTGACAAATTTAGTAACTTAAACCTTGTTTGCTTGCTTGCTTCAACTCGATCGTTCGTTCGTTTCGTTCATTCGTTCGATCGTACCTTAAAGACACGATGTTTGTATGTACTACGAATTATAGCAATCTAATTACTTCAGTTACATAAAGCATTAGAAAATAACGTCACGTTAGTTCAAAGTGGTCTTTTTTTATTTGCCACTTTGCACATATGTAGAACATACCAAGTCGAAACAGGAATTATATATCATTTAATATTTCTTTAAATTTATAATACGAGCTAAGAAAGGTATTGACAGGAACTGCGAATACGAGTAACATTTCGCGATAAGATAACATAAGCAATAGTTGATCGTTAGCTAAACTATGCATTGTATTTTTCTAGATAAAGATGATAGTGCACGGCGGGCTACTGGTGATCCTAAAATTGGTACTGATCCTTGCTGCATCGACTATTCCAGGAACGTGGATGTAAGTATGTCATATACATTTTTATTATTAATATGATAATGTTAAAATAACTATCTTATTCATGCGTTTCTCAATCTCCTTTCTTATCTATTCTTTCTATCTATCGTAAGAAAGTCAGATGGAATGTTTTCTTGGAAACTAATCCTGTTTCTCAACAACTGTATTAAGCTCGAACATACGATAGGGAATCTTCTTCTTCCAACGTATGTTATTACTATCGATTAGGAATCAGCAATGATCAAAGAAGATTGTACTTGATAAAAAAAAGGAAATGAGAACAAATTCAAAAAAAAAAAAAAAACAATGTAATTGTAAGTAGTAAAAAGAAAAAAAAAACAAAAAGAAAGAAGCTTACAGATGTTTCTTTTACCTTACGGAGAGTGATTCAGATCAGCCGATATAAATCTCTTCTTTGCAAGCGTATAAGAAGAAGAAGATGAAGAAAAAGAAGAAGAAGAAGAAGAAGAAGAAGCAGTACCGGTCCTGTCACTCTCGTACGACCGACTGGAAGAGCCACTTGGACACGCAGATTGTTTATATTGCAAATAGTGGTAAATACGCACAGTCATCCTGTCCCTTTTTCCCTTTTATCTTCTTCTTCTTGTCTTTCTTTATTTTTTTTGTTCTCTCTCTCTCATTTCCCAGTACGAAAGGTCGAACAACAACCATTTCGTGTCGGTTAGGTGGGAAAACGTTTTCGTAAAAAGATCTAAACTTCTTACAAATAAATCCCAATTATCTTCGGGAAAGAAGTGATCGATGGAAAGAGATTTAGAAAAAAGAAAAATCTGAACCGATTTCAACGAAATCACAATGTGGAAGGAAAGAAAAAAAAAGAGAGAGAGAGAGAGAAAAAAAAGATAAAGCGAGAGAGAAGCGCGGGTGAGCTGGGATCATTCATTGATTGGTCATGGTTATGGCGTAGGGTAAAGAATACTGGGGTGAGAATGGCAATTCAAAAATTAGACACACTCTCCTCGTTGGGGATACCAACCAACAAATGGACCGTGCGATACCTTCGGGCACGAAAAATTCCTCTCGATCGAGTTCCCACGAAATACAGACGAACCTAAAACTCTTCGACAAAGACCTAGAAATTATACGTTACGCGCTGATTTTGGCAAGATTCGAAAGGGTCATACCCTCGACTCTTGCGATACCCCTATGTACACGTGTGCATATTAATTTATCGATCGTCTCAAGAACGTTTGTAAAATCGCTAAAATTCAAGAATATACACCGGTGACCCAACCTACTCATTTCGTTTATTTTCTTTTTGTTTTAGTTTCTTTTTTATTTTTACCATCCTCAAGCAGTACACAACATCGTCGCCGGGATAACATTTTCTTTTCCTATTAATCTGCCTGGTTCTGTGAGAGCCGTAATCGCGTGGGTGGGCCCGTCGCACCTCTAAGACGGTTAATCCTTCTTACTTTGCTTTGAGAATTAAGACAGGAACACAATGAGTCAAGGAGACCAACTTATTTCTATCTAAATCTTGACCTTATCTTCCAATTAGTCGTGCAATGATATACCCGATATTGAGTTAATACCATTTCCTGCAGGGATTTTTTCAAATCTTTTTCTTATTATTACAATGAACGAATAATAAACACATTGATCCGATTTTGGATACTTATCGGAAAATAGATTTCTTTTTATTAATGACAAATATTTGTATTTTAACCCTTTGAGTGCTGAATACTATTAACTGTAAACGCTTTGTAAGAATAGAATATTTGATTGATAATATAGTTGTTTTGTTGATTGATAATATTAGCTCTGCAGCTAATAATAAATTATAATTTAATTAACATAATTTTGGTTTTACAAAACTGGAAACAATTATCGATATACAAACTAATATTCAATTTTTTTGCATTCATATCAACGACACATATATGCGTCCTTAGGCTGGCAACTTTTACCAAAATTTTTGTAGGTATGCATACATAGCACTTAAAGCATTAAAGTATGTAAAAAAAAAAAAAAGAAAAAATCATAGATATCTTTATTCATAACAGATGCGATTATCACTTAGGCACTCGTGTTGTTAACGTTGGTTTGATATTAGATGAAATCGCGCGATAACCTTCATGTTGTGCTTCAGAAATCTCTAATCTTGTATCTACGTTTTACATCCTTTTAGGTCAACGGCCAACAACTTTCTGAGATTAGATTCCACGGGAGCATAGATAAATATTTCGCGGGTGCCGTGTTATGTCCTTCCCTTTACCTGCGTGAACTGTCCCGATTCAAATCGCAACATAAACTCTCGTAAATAGCGTTTCACGCGAATCTCGCTGATATCTCCGAGGACCGATTAAAAAGTTGCCCGTCGAGAGTTTCTTTTCGGCCCACGTAAGGAAAAAAAAAAGAAAAGGAATTAAAAAAAATAAACCCCCATAAAATAAAAATGGACAACTTCGAACGGTCACGGGACAGTCCGTATTGCTCACGCATTACGTTATTTTATTTAATGCATTAATTTAAAGGGTTTAAGGCGCGAAAGAAGATTAAGAAAGGAGAAAAAGTGTGTTTGTTCGCTTTTTATTGATCATAAAAGAAAAAAAAGAAAAGAAAGAAGTAAGTTAGTCGTTCGTATCAAGACAAGACTGTGAATTTGGTCATTTGAAAGAAAATAAAAAATAAAAAAGAAGAAGAATTGATGTCTACATGGCTAAGTGTTTGAAATTGAAATTCGCACGTTAACGTACATTAATCTTCTAATCTATGCAATAAGAAATATGTATGCAAAGGAGATAAAAGTCGAACTGGGAACATAATAAATCGGATGATCCTCGTTGACCGAGAGGCTCGATATTTAACGTCGAAAGGACGACGGGTATGGGGGCTCGTGCTTATATTCGAACGTCGGTACAATCTTTTAAAAGACACAAGACATTACTTTTTTGGGACCGGGGGCCCCCAGTGCAACCCACGAGAATCCCAGAGTGGCTAAAGATGTTGGTTATGGTAGTGATGGTGGTGCTGGTGGTGGTGATGGTAGTGGACTCTCGAGCTGCTGTTGCTGCTGCGTGGGCCGAATCCTTCGAAATATTATCGTTCCCTCCTGCCCATTTCCCCTCTCATGTCATTGTTTTACAGAGGGGAGTGCAAAGCCGATGATATATCGCTGCTGAAACTCATTCTAGAATATTAATGTGCTCTATTATGTAGGTACTCCCTAGATTTTCTACCTCACCGGGGTTGCAAGCCGAATTCTAAAGAAATCGCACGGTTAGCAATACTCTGTTAAAATAATATTGGTGGAACATCAATACGGGGATTTTCCTTTAGAATTTCTCGGAGAAACGATTCTTTTCTCTCCAAGCGTATCGTCGTTTTCTCCTACGCTTTACGGTACCTCTATTATCGTTGGATTATCTCAACAAATAGTTCTCTATCTATTTATAACGAAACATAACGAGTGGCTATCATCTTATTATAGCAAAAAATCAATGCACACACATTTACATACACACATCTATATCCATGTCGACCGAGATAACTTCGACTGACCTTAACGTAAGGTTTTTAAAGCTCCGTTAAACATGCCCTTAATTAATTTAGCTAGCTCATTGAAAATAATTTTTGTTTAAGATCCGTAATCGATCCTGGATCGTTGCGTGATCATCCTCCACCTCCTTCACGTCGTCATCTTCACACATAGGGGGAGAAATCATTGACGCGATTCTAATCAGCTTGATGCACGCTATTACGCACGATAGTGTACCCATAGACTGTATTCAAGAGATCGCATGAACGGCCATCTCGAATTACAGATTAGCTCGTCCCAGTCTGTAACCTCCCCTTGACTTCTGTCTTTGACGGCGTCGTTCCATCAACTCGGTCCGTTGACTCACAAATGCGCCATTAAGAATCGCCGTAGAGGAAATCCGAGGGCCGTTCCTCGCCCACGGGCTGCCTGCACCGAATTTATATAATCGCCGTAACAAATCTTTTCTAGGCGTTAAGGAGGGGCCTAGCTCATTCACGATAGGGCTGCTTCGTAAACCACGTGCATTCGACTGCCTATCTCTTTAGCTATTGCTTTCCGGAGTAATACCTTAGAAAAATATCCTTGCTTTGCTCCTAACCCACCTTCTTCTTCTTCTTCTTCTTCTTCTGGTTCTTCTTCTTATGGCTACTACTATGGTAAAACTATATCGTATGCGTACCAAGGTATTCCCCATGATTGCAAAGGGGGATAACGATCGGAATGTCTGTGAATAGTGAATGGAAAGAAGACGACAAAAAAAACAAGAAGAATTATGCGTTCTCTTCTCGTTGAATCCTTTAAGTGGCCCATTATTTCTCGCAAAGAACACAGAAGATCTTATTCTCTATCTTGTTAACTATCAATTCGGATATTGGATGATTCATGAAAAAAAAGGTCATATCATCCATCCATACATGATTTTAGAAACATGGGTATGCAGCACTTTCCACAATTGGAAACGGCTCAGTTTATGGAAACTTACGACGTAGAAGCCTCGACGATTTGCATCGGTTTGAAGGGTCTCTCGCAGGGACAGGGGAAGCTTTGCCAATTATCCGTGGATCATATGCCGAGCGTGGCGAAGGGCGCCAAATTCGGAGTCCTTGAGTGTCAGCATCAGTTTCGAGATAGAAGGTGGAATTGTTCCACCGTCAATGATGAAACTGTTTTCGGGCCGATCCTTAAAATAGGTGCGCCATTATCTCAATAGTTATCATTTCCAGAATACTAATAATCTCAATTAAGTATTTTACTCATTCGATATAATTGAAATAATTGTACGTTGCAGCAAGCAGAGAAACTGCGTTTGTACATGCTATCACAGCAGCGGGGGTAGTTTATTCCATAAGTCGAGCTTGCAGGGATGGACAATTATCATCTTGCGGTTGTTCGAGAAGTAGCAGACCGAGAGATCTAAATCGCGAATGGATTTGGGGTGGTTGTGGAGATAATCTCGAATATGGATATAAGTGAGTGAAATAGTTCATGAATTATCTTGCTTAATTATTTTCTCTACGTATTATAATATATATATATACAGATTCACCCAATCATTCGTGGACGTAAGAGAACGCGAGCGTAGCTTTAAACGAGGTAGTAGAGAACAAGGAAGGAGCCTAATGAACTTGCATAACAACGAAGCAGGACGTAGGGTATCTATCGTTCTTTACTTTTGACAATTTAAATATGGATGAATGAAAAATTCAAATTGTTATTTCTTAACAGGCTGTTATAAAAAGATCTAAAGTAACATGCAAATGTCACGGAGTTTCTGGTAGTTGCAGCTTGATCACCTGTTGGCAACAACTTGCATCGTTTCGAGAAATTGGTATGTCATATATTTTTGTAGACATTTATCTTATGTAAATATTTTGAGATAACAAGAAAAAAGAAATAATTTAATCGATAATTCAACTTGTATGACAGGTGATCTTTTATTGGACAAATACGATGGTGCAACCGAAGTTCGAGTAAACAGACGTGGTCGATTATCCATGCGAGATCCAAGATTTTCTTTGCCTACGGCTAATGATTTAGTTTATTTGGATGACTCGCCAAATTATTGTCTTCCAAATGATACTCTTGGCTCTTTAGGTAAAATAAGAAAGGACATATTATTTCATTAATTAATTTTATGTTTTTAATGACGCCTACTACTTTTTTTACGTCATCGTAGGTACGCACGGACGAATTTGCAACAGAACATCATCCGGTATGGATGGTTGTAATCTACTCTGTTGTGGAAGGGGCTACAATACTCAGAAATCAACGATCAGGGAAAGATGCGATTGTAAATTTCATTGGTGTTGCTTCGTTGAATGTAAAACATGTGTGAAAAACATTGATATTCATACTTGCAAATAAATTCGCGTGTGTCATCATTACATACGAAAAATATACTTTAACAGTTAATACTACTTGGAATCCAAGTTTTCTACCATGAAGGTATCGAATAGCGAACAAATTTATGCAGTATGTAGGGTGTTCGGTTAAACGTGATCATTTATATGCATACATACRTACATACTATCCATTTGCAGTAACACAATTTTTTTATCGTTATAATTTTTTCATTATTGAACAATTTAAAATTGTTACGTTGATCATGGACATTTTGAAAGATAATTGATCACGAATTAAATTTAACACCCTACATAATTTAGTAGTGTAATTAGCGCTATATCAACGACGATGTATATTTTGATAAAAAATCTTAGGATAATCGTACAAATTGTAGATTTATACTAGAAATTGATATATGTATGTTATCATAATTTAGAAATGTAATTAATTTGATTAAAATATTCGTAGATTATAATGTAAACTGTGAACAACAACAAAATAACATATATATCATATACTTTTATTTAAATATGTTACTAAAAATAGAATACTTTTCGTGATGTAGATACAGTAGTATCGATATATCGTATGGCCTATTGGAAACTTAGACGAAAGAAGGCCTTTTACTGCACAATTGTATTTCTTTGTGTTATATTCATCACGTGTATCATCCCTTTTGATGTATATTCTATCATAACCGATAATACGATGATGATAATGTGATGATAATTATTTAAAATACTTCACTTTCTAAATACTAAACAATTTTAAGAACTCGTATTATTATATACGCAAATTTATTTATTGTCATTTATGAATAATTAGACATTGTAATAAAGAAATTACTGAAATAATTTTTCTAACGTGACTTTATATTTTTGCTTATTCGATAATATAAATTTTGAAAATTATAGAAATTTATTCAGAAATATATTTCACTTTGTGCTCTAAGAAAAAATTAATTAGAAATTAACTAAAGTGAATGCATTTGATAATTCTAATAAATAAATAAAATCTTAAATTAATATTAATGTATTTAATTATGTTATTTAATTCTATATTTATTATTAAAATTTCAGAGTTACTAGAAAATATTTAATTGCTTCAAATCCATCAAAAATAATAAACAATCAACTGAATAATTTATTATTCTCAGACATTCCAAATCTATGCGTTAGATACAAATCTATATTATATTATTTTTACGTAACAATTAAAAAATGTTTTATTTCTTTTATCCGAATACATTACAATGGCATCAAATACCTTTACTGCTTATACCATACCTTAAAATATTTACTTGAAAAAGAACTAACTTTGATTGTATACAAGTCATTCCTGAGTTTCCCATGGTTTTTCTGGTCGGAATAAACTCCACGGATATGGATGAATATATCTTTCGGGTTCACAAAGGATAATATTATTCTTTTTTAATTGTTCTAATAATAATGATACCTTACTACTGGGTTCTTCATCAAAATGAAGTTCACATATTCCACTTTCTAGACAGCGCAGTGATAACACTTTTCCCAAGGCAATATATGCCATACTGTCATATTGTCTAAAATATTGTAATGAAATGAAATCTTTGAAAATAAAATTATTACAAAAATCTAATATGTACAAATATTTAAAAAATTTATATTTTAATTATATAACACAGCATATTTTAAAGCTACATACCTGTACAATTGTTTTTTAAGCGCCCATTCATTAGTTGATACAGAAATGACAGTACCATTCTGAAAATGTACTACTTCACCAACTACGTAACGTTTATGTGGTGTAATTTGTAATCTGTGTAAACATAAAAATTGTAAAAAGATAAATGTAAACAATGTTTTTTTAATGATAACCTGTCTAGGATATTTAAATTATCATTTATTATAACCTTATATAAATAAATAACATACTTATGCCAGAAATTACGAAACTGTTTTTCTAAATGATATCCTTGAGGTTTCCTGGCTATTCGCAAACGTTCTAAATTTCGTGGATTCCGATTTATAACCTCAACGCAATTACTTATTAAATTTGCATTGGCGTGTACTTGTCTTTTTATAATAGAATTAAACAAATACGAGTATACATTTTTGGTAAACATTTTTGATATTTTTTCTTTTATAATTTACAAAATTATAGACTTATACTTAATATTAATAATTAAAACTATATATTATACTTAAAATGACATTAATCTATATGTAATCATACAGACACGGAGATAACAGAGCTCGAATGTGTATTTTAATATCGAGGATCGATTTGAGGTTAAGAATCGATACTTGAAATCGAAATTAGATTATTGCTATTAATAACTAATAGAATAAATATAAAATAAAAAGATATATATATATATATATATATATGTGTTAAGATATATTTAATTGAAAATAATGTTTTTTTTATTAATGATTTGTCTCAACTAGTAAATCCGCACAAAAATTTGAATTTTACCGCGTTGAATGTCTATCTTCTTATAACTGCATATATCATGGATGTAACTATTCCATGATTTAAGCTTAACCATTATTTTCAGAAAATGTTTCAGCGCTGAAGCGCGCTGAAGAATGGTGGTTAGTTATGGAGGATATGTTATACCTCAGGAAGACAATATTTATCTTATAATAATGGAATAAAATATAACACAAGTAGTTAAGCTGAAATAGATAATAAATTCAATTAAAATGGGTACTGTTGAGTACGGTTTTGCTTTAATTGGAGGATTGATGCCTGTAAGTAAATATCCATTAATAAGTAAATTGTATATTTTCAATAATTAGATTATACATTAGATTATAACCGACATGTATTTCTTATTATTTGTTCTTTTAATTTCAATTTATATTTTCAGCAAATTCAGGCACTTATAGCTCCGCCAGTATCAGAAGATTCTAAATCAGCTAAATCTAAAAAGGAAAAAGAGGAAAAGAAACATCCTTATTTTAAAAGACGAGGTCGTGGCCATAATCATGATTTTTGTGATGCGTGTAGAGATGGAGGTGAACTTATATGTTGCGACAAATGTCCAGCATCTTACCACTTACAATGCCAGTGAGTCAATGATAAATAATAGGCCTTTGATTCACGCGATTGTATAAATGTATTTAAAATGATGTATTTCATGCTTTTAAATTCACTATCAAATTATAGAGCGAAGAGCATGCTTTGTAAACAAAAATTAATGATATAAGGTTATCGTCAGACATGTATTTGTAATAAAAGTTTACAAAATTTATTCTGCATTACCGATTGAACATTATAATTTGTCCTTTCTATTAATTGTTTATTACAGATCTTCTGTATTATTATCTATTTATAATTGTTTTTTCATGTAGTTATCCGCCAGTGGATCCAACAGATATACCTAATGGTGAATGGTTGTGTTATGCCTGTCGATGTGCAACGAAAAGAGAAATTTTAGGAAATAAAGGAAATGATAAAAAGAAGAAAAAGTCTGCATTAGAAATTTTAGCTTTAGCAGCCTCTTTAGTTAATCCTCGTGAATTTGAGCTTCCGAAAGAGTTACAGTTGCCAATAATATTTCCTGGAAGTAACAAAGTAGATTATGTATCTGGTAGAAGAGGAAAACAACAGAGTACATCAAACAGCAACGGTAATTACTGCTTTTTACTTTTACAATTATTCTTCACATTTATATTATTTGAAATTATCTAAATAAACATTTTTTGTATTAGTAGGGAAAAGTCATTGCTTGGATAATAATCTAATGGTACCATTACCGGCTCGTCTGTGCTTCGAATGTGGACGTAGTTGCAGGAAAGCACCATTAATAGCATGCGATTACTGCCCACTCTATTTTCATCAGGATTGTCTGGATCCTCCACTAACTGCCTTTCCTATTGGAAGATGGATGTGTCCTAATCATCCGAATCATTTTATAGATCAAAATCTTTTAACATCGTGTAGAGTTACAGAACGTATCAAGCTTTGGGATAAATATGCCAATCAAAGGATAGATCAGCATGCCGTGAAACTTGATTTTTTGCGTAAAGCAAGTACTGCCAATCCATTATTTCGCACAAAAGTAAAATTAGAAGGACGTATGCGGGTAAAAGTTCCTCCTTCAGTTAAATACCATTATGAAAATCCACCTCATTTGGATCTTAGTCATTTCAATCAAGAAACTTCTATAAGATCAACGATTAAATTAGATAATGAGCAAAAAGAAAAAGAAAATGAAAAAGAAAAGGAAAACGAAAAAGAAAAAGCAAATGAAAATGAAAAAGAAAAAGAAACTGCAATAATAAATGATCTAGATACACTGAACAAAATTAATCATACTGATGACAAAGAATCGGATATGCTAATGGATATCGATAATTCACCTTGCAAAAATAATGTAACAGAGGTAAAATGTAATAGGAAAGAAAGCGATGAAGAAAAATCTATTGGTAAAGTGGAATTGATTGAGACAAGTGATACCTGCGAAAAACAAAATAATATAACAAATTTTGATGAATTTACATATAATGTGAAAGAAGGAGTGCAGTTATTAGAAAGACCAGTGTTAGAAGCATTAGCGCGTCAAAGATTAGAACAAATATTAAATCCAGAAGGAGATAATTATAACGCAATTAATTGTAAAGTTAAAGCTCGAGCTGTACTTTTTTCTTTAAGTGAGAAACCTAAACCATCTGTTTTTATGATTAATAAAACTATGACTATTGGAAATGGACCAAATTGTGATTTAATTCTGTCTAATTACGGTACTTGCAGATTAATATCTTCTAAACATGCTATTATATTTTTTGACGAGGTAAACCTTTTTCTAAATTACTTATATTTAAGAATATAAAGTTATCTGATACTGGTAACATTGATAATGCGATTATTTATCTTTTTTGTTTTAGGCAACAAATCATTACGAATTACTTAATTACAGTGAACATGGAACAATTGTTGATAATGTATTGTATTCTTGTAACTATAAGGAAGAATTAGAAAATGATAATAAGGAGGATAGTGGTGACACTAAAATGATGAGTAAAGAGCAGGAAACATCAGAAATGGTTAAATCTATAATATATAAAGAAAATCCTCCTTCTTTGAAAAATGTATGTAAAGAAAGTTTATGTAAATGCAGCACAAAGTATCGAAAAGTTAAAAAAATAGATTACTTGGAAGAAGGTTGGGAAGGAAGTGCGATTATTGCTCACGGATCTATTCTAAGCTTTGGATGTCTTACATTTGTGTTTAATACGATAAGTTCACGTTTAGATTATTGAGATCTAATATTGTAAATACTTATGTACTTTGTGCATAAAACTTTTTAAGTCAATAAGTAAATTAAAAAATGATCTTTTTTATTATATCATGTAAGACTTTGTAACCTGTGATAAGGAACATTAAAACATAGTGTTATGAAAATGGTTTATTAAAATATACATCATGCATGATTTTTTTAACTGTTATGCGTGTCATCTGCATCATCACCATTATTAGGTTCATCGAAATCTCTAATTTTAACATCTTCATCTTCTCCGTATTGAATAATATTATTGATAGTAAGTTTGATATCAGCGACACTTTCGTCATCTTTAATATTCAAAGGAATAAAACGAACTAAACTATAATCTTCGATAAGTTTACCTATAGCTTCTGTAAGTTTATGATGTTTTTTATTCCATGGATCACTTTCCATATTAGATAATAAACTATATGGATCGGGTTCAAAATATTCATCTAATTGTTTTTTTGAAGTCTTCGATATCAAATCCATTTTACTTAATATGTTTACATGTGGTATTTCTAGATTTACCATTACGCTTAAAGCTGCCATAGTACCCGATAAAAACTTCGATCCATCTATCATAAATTGACTATCCATTATAAATACTCCGCATATACGAAAATTCATCTTTTGTAACATTTTAATTAACTGACGCATGACTTTCATATGCGTATAAAGTTCTATTTGTCCAGGACAATCAAAAATAACATAATCGCCATCTACATCATCTAATTTATCTTCCAACCAAGTTGAATTTTCTATTAGGTATCTATAAAAAAAGGAAAAGAAGATTTTTATTGAAATAATCCAGAAATAAATATAATTAAGATAGAAGATATCTGTTTGACTTACTCCATACAAAATACAAGACCACCATTAGGCCCATATCTCAACTGCTCATCTTCCATAGCATCATCTAATTCAATTAATTCTCTTATGTCAACAAAAGGTTCATAATCAAAATGTTCTGCTGCAGGATCTAAATTAACTACTTCTATTGTTTTCATTTCATCTGCTGCACTTTGTTGCATGATAGAACAATATGTTGACTAAACAAATAGGGATATTACATTAGTTTAAGAAAATTATTGACAAACTTATAAAATTTCACATATTAATTTTATAATAAAAATTACATTAAAAAAAAAATATTTTAATATATTTTTAAATATTTAACTTATTTAATGTTATCATTTCGTTGAAACACTAATACGCAATAATCTAATATTTGAGGACTATATTATTAACCATTTAAATAATAAAAAAATACCTTTCCACTACCGGCAGGTCCCATAACAAGTTGCGCGTACCTCATTTTGACAATAATTTAATTTATTTCTATACGTATAAATTTAAATTCTAAGATTATTTACTCTTTTTAGGCATTTTATATTTCGTGCTCGTAATAAATAATTGAAGATTAAGGTTATAATCACTTCTCATATCTGCGATATACTACCATACATACACACTAGTGTAATGCAGTGATGCACAGCCAGTGATCCCAGAGACTTTAGTTCGTTTGATGGACACAGGGGCGCAAAATTATCGTATGCGGCACAAAATTATCGTACGCCCCGGGAAAATTTGAAATCCGACAATTTCTCGGACAGAATTTTGAAAAAGTCCAAAAAAGTGTCCAAGTTCAAACTTTTTCAAGTTGATGACCTTTTTTTTTTTTCAGGTAGAAAACGTTCATTAATCGTTTAGTCTAATCGGCGGTTCGATAGCTGCACGGGAATTTTTTTTTTCTTTTTTTTTACTCATCAAATTCCCAAACCCTATCATGAAAACGATGAAAACGATTGTCGAACGGGAGATCGTGCTGGGAGTGGTGGTGGGAGTGAGGGTTGGGGTGGGGGTGCACCTTTGGAAAATTTGTTGACTAAAAAAAATTCCAAATGGATCGTACGCCACGATTTTGG